>JAQZBX010021062.1:0-23014 GCA_029593785.1 Cabassous unicinctus
CCATATCACAAAGGTCAGAGGTAAAAACAATGCACTTAGTGACAGGGGCTTGAATTAGAGAGTTCCCTTTGATATAAGGGATCTTGGGCAAATAATTGAAATACTCTTAATCCCAGTTTTCTCATCCATACAGAGAGGGTAATATCACCAGCCTTGCTTGCTTCACAAGGCTTGTTTAGGTTCAAGTGAATAAGGAATATGAATAGTTAGTGTCAAGGAAGTGCTTTTATAAATGATAAAGCACCATAGAAATATGTTATAATGATACTACTACTACTACTAATAGCATAACATAAATATCAGCATGTTCTATGGTGACCACCAAGAGCTCATGGTGTACTTCAGATATTTTTAATAGCATCTTGATGATGTTGGGATTTAAAGTACTCCTTTTAGACTTGGAATATTAGGGCTCTATACTCTTATTTATTGGAAAGGGAAAAGTGTAACTCATGCAAACAAGGTCGCATGACTGTGGTAGCAAAGCACCCCCTCCCCAAATTGAACACATGGCCAGATTAAAGGGCTGATGGTAATTGAAGATTGACATGGAGCAAATAAGATTAATATCAGAAAAGGATTACATAAAAAAAAAAAAAAAAAAGATTTACATCAAAGGATTCTTTCTCTTTTCTCCCAAAGAAAGCCTGAGACACAAAAGGAGTCTTATGCAAAATATTCTAAGTCTTTCAGTTATTTTAAAAGGAGCTGAAAAATATGATGAGGTAAGCATAGATTTATCCTACTAGAAAATACCAAGAGTTATAATATGCTTAAGCCTTTACTCCACATACAGGAAACTGTACTATAGTGGAAGGAAAATTGGGTCATGGGTGTCCAGGAACTTTGGGAATCTTGTTTGGAACAGGGAGAGAAGCACATATACACTAGGCAGAATGACAAGGTACCCATAAGCCATTCCACCAAATTTCAATACCAGTGTGCTCCTTGTTCAGTTACAAAGATGCAAGCTGTCTTGTGTGGTATTATGTACAAATGCAGGGTAAACATGTCTGTGTTTGCATGTCTAACCATGATGGATTGCCATAAACATATATGTAGAGAAAGACAGATAGATAACCTCCGTGTGTGTGTGTGAGCATGCATATGAATGTGTAAGTGTGAGTGTGTGTGTTTACTTTTCTTTTGGAGGTCATAGATGTTTTATTTTTTTTCAAACTTTTAATTGTGCGATACAGAAAACTGAAAAACAAAAGAAGCAAAGAACACAAAAGTCACCCAGAATCACAAGCAGTTTAGTTTGACATAAATTTCTAGGTCCTGTGCATGTATACACACAACTGAGCATACATTTTCATCTGGTCAAGAACACACAGAATGTATCATGCTTTTTCACACATCATGAATATTTACCAATTCAAAGCCCCAAAGCCATGAGGTATTGTGATAACCAAGAATACATAACACCATCTCATTCAGGGGGAAAAAATATATCCCTGCCTTTCTTGGGGACACAAATTTCCTAAGAAAAAAATGGCAACAGGCCTCTATAGATATTGGCAGAGTTAAAAATACTGCACTCCCTTAATAATGCTCAATTTAAAATAAGACATAAAGCAACAGAGTACAGTAAGTATAATGCTTCTAAGAGAATTCATTATCAGATCTATATTGAATTATTGGCAAGAACGTAGGTTTCTATTGAATTACTTAACAATGTTTTCCTATGGTACAACCAAGAGATTCGCACACACATCAATAGTTAGCATCAAAATGGTAATATGAACACATCCGCATATACCCCTCCCCTGCACTTCCTTCTGTCCCTCTGCAGCCAATTTAATGAACAAGTCTTGGTGCATACTGCTCAGAGGTGGTTTAACAATTCCATGTCAAAAATGCTTTTCTATTAATTTAACAAAAAGATATTTATAAAGTCATTAATTCACTAGATCTACTTTTTATCATACATTGTCACCTCAAGATATCTAAAAAGTTTAGATGTGAAGTAAAGAATGAACCATATCCACAATCAACACAGGTATTTTACCAAAAAATGCACATATAGAACTATGGTTATAACCTACGACTACCTTCTCAACATGGAGCTACTACCAAGGAGTCCTTCCCTTTGCCCTTCCTCTTCTTCCTCATCCACCATTTCAATGACTAAGTACAGGAATCCGTCCAGCTCCAAGAGGTGGATTGACAGAGGTCACTCCCAGAAGACAGTCTATCCTAAAACTAACACAAGAACCTTTATACAGGGATTATTTTACTACCTCTATTTTTGACATACTTTGGACATTAGGACTTGTCCTTTAATACACAGCAATAACTAAAATGCCCATAGAGAACAATGGTCAGGCAACCTGAACTTATCTCATAACTCACAGGCAAAGAGTCTTTCCCTGTGTACTTCCTTCCCTGCCCCCACCACCACCCCGACAGCATACTGCTCCCAGACATCTGGTTTAACAACCCCATTCTCCCAATACAGCCATTTCTATGTATTAACAGAAAACACATTTAAAGTATTATTTTGCACTCTCTACTTTAAAATATGTTGTATACTTCTAAACACCTAGAAAGACTAGATGTTTCAAATAAGGACTTAAGTTTGTCCACAATATACAAAGTAGCACTGAATAAACAACATGTTAACAAAGGATATAATCTGAAAGTATCTTCTAAACAGGAACATACCAGCCTAGAATCCTTCCCCTTCTGACCTCTGTCAACTCAGTGGTTGCATCTGCAATGCTTAGATGGGATTTTTTTTCAAAAAATTTGCTTCCACAAATAAAATTCTGTCGTTTTCAACAAAGTCTTCCCTATGAATTTTAACACAAAATGTACAAAATGTATTAGTTTACTAACTCCACTTGTTATACACTGGCAACCTCTTTAACATCTAGAAAGATTAAATGATATAAAATTAGGACTCATTTGTCCATTATATATACTATATACACAGCAAAGTAAAACAAAATGCACAGAACATATAGGATGATGATTTATCTTGTCTAACTACAGACTTACTGGCTTAGAGCCCTTGGCACTTCCTTCTCCCTCCTCCCTGAAACAGCACATAATATGTACTGCTCTGGAGGTGGTTTGACCATTCCATTTCCAAAAGATCTTTTATATGAATATTAACAAAACGATATGTACAATATGTGTTATTTCACTACCTCTACTTTTAACATACTTTGTGCACTTCTATACATCTAGAAAGACTAGATGTTTCAAATAAGGACTTAAATTTGTCCACTATATACACAGTAGTGTTGAATAAACTATACACATGTAACAATGGTTATATTTAAAGTGTCTTCTAAATAGAACCATTCTGGTCTAGAACCCTTCATTTCTCCCAGTCCCTTCTCTCCACTACAAACCCTGTGGATGTTACAGGCACATGTGTCACTTAGATGTGGTTTTACAATTTCATTTCCAAAAGCCATTTTCAGAAGACAGCCTTTCTATGAATTTTAATACAAAGTGTATAAAATGTATTAGTTTACTAACTCTACTTTTGTGATACATTGGCAATCTCTTTAATATCTAGAGACTAGATATTATAAAATTAGGACTCATTTGTCCAGTATATACACAATATGTACAGTACAGCAAAGTTAAATGAATGCACATAACACACAGGGCAATGGATGATCAGAAATTTTCTAGTACACACTAGCAAACACCTTTTGCACCTTCTTCCCTCCCACCTCCCTCAAACCAATGAACAAAAGTACAGTTTCATTTCCAAAGAAAATATTTCCCACCAATTTTTAAAAGCTATTTACAGTGTTCTACTATCTCTATTTTTAAGCACATCAAGCACTTCTAAAATATTTAGAAAGACTAGATATCTCAAATAAGAACTTACATACACAGTATTAAATAAAATTGCACACACATAACAAGGTTATAATCTGAGGTATCTCCTAAACATGACCATTTTGGCCTGAAACCATTCCCTCCCCATTTCCTTCTCTCCAACCACCAGTTCAGTGGACAAGTACAGGCAAGTGTAATGCTTAGAGGTGGCTGAACAAATTCATACCAAAAGTCATTTACAGAAGACAAGCTTTCCAATGAATTTTAACACAAAGTATACAAAACATGCTAATTTTACTAACTCTTTGTCATATACTGTCAACCTCTTTAACATATAGATGTTGCAAAATTAGGACTCATTTGTCCACTATATACACTATATACACCAAACAAAATGCACAGTACAGAAAAAGTGTTTTCTGAAATTGTCTAAGCATGGACATACTTGCATATTACCTTTTGCAATTGCTTCCCTCCCACCTCCTCCAAACCAATGAACGAGTATATAGACAGTAGTATGCTGCTCACAGAGATGGTTTAACAATCACATTTCCAAAAAACAGTATTTCCTATGAAATTGAGCAAAACTATATTTACAAAGTAATATGTTACTATTACTACTTTTAACATACCTCAGGCACTTCTAAACATCTAGAGAGACTAGATGTTTCAAATAAGGACTTATTTTGTCCACTATATACAGAGCAGTCTTGACTAAACTGCATACATTTAACAAGTTATAATCTGAAAGTGTCTTCTAAATATGAACATTCTGGTCTAAAACCCTTCCCTTTTATCCCTCCCTGTGGGCTATAATGCTCAAGTTTTCAGAAGACAATCTTTCCTAGGAATTTTAACATAAAATGTATTAATTTACTATTTTTGTCATGCACTGGCAACCTCTAACATCTGGAAAACTAGATGTTGTAAATTAGGGCGTGTTTGTCCATTATATACACTATATACACAGCAAAGTAAAAAATCAAATGCACGAACATAGGGACAATGGTTAATCTTGCCTCATTGTAAACACACTAGCACAGAGCCCTTTGCACTTCCTTATCCCTCCTCCCCCAAACCAGTGCACAAAATGTGAACTCTTCAGAGAGGTGGTTTGGCTTTTCCAAAAAACTCCACAATATTTTGCATGAATTTTAACAAAAAGATATTTACAAAATGTGTTTTTTCACTACCTCTACTTTTAACTTATGTCAGGCACTTCAGAACATCTAGAAAGAGATATTTTTGAAAAGTACTTAGTACTGTTAACTATACATAGAGTAGTGAGGAATAAAATGAAATACAAAACAATGGTTACTATGTGAAAATATCTTCTAAGTATGACTAGTCTGGCATATAACCTTCTCTTCTCTTCCTCTTCTCAGCCTTCTCTGCTTAATGTCCTCTAACCCACAGAACAAGTGTGGATGTGTATCACTCCCAGCGTCGCTTCCAGAGGCAGTCTAAATTTCATCTCAAAGTCATTTCCAGAAGACATTTCTCTATTTTTTTTTTAAACAAATGGTCATTACAAGACATGTGATTTTCTAACTCTACTTGATCACACGTCGGCAACTTCTTTACATCTAGAAAGCCTAGATGTAGCAAACGTTTTCTTTTAAAAGGTTGGGGGGAAAGTTGAGAGCAGCTTTTTCATATTATAAACACAGGCCTTCTATAAACGGCCAGTAAATCTTCCCAAACGGTGGTGGGCACTTCTTATTGGCCAAATGTTGCACGTTATTCTAGTATTTCTCTCTTCCAATATCAAGCAAGGTCGGGTAGAACGACGACTAGCCGCCGGATGGCCTGTTCCACCCGTCGTCGTCCAGGGTTCCGCTCACCTTCCAGGCCCCTTAAGGCCTTTGCCCGTCGTTGTCGGGGCGAAGTGGCATCTCGTCCAGTCGGGACGGAGCGGTCACCCCAGGTCCCGGGTCTGCAGGGCTCCACGGCCTGAAGACGTGGCCAACTTGAGTCCACGCAGACCCGCCCTCTGGGCCCTCGAGGCGCCTAACGGCCCTCGGCGGCCTTCGTAGCCGCCATCTTCTCTCCCCGCCCTGCCTGCAGCCGAAAGGGTCACGTCCTCCATGGCCTGGCGGGGGCTTAGCCGCCGCCGGACAAGTTCGGGCAAGGAAACCAGGCGACGGGCGGGGTCCAGGCTGGAAGAGGCCGCAGCCGCCTTCCGGACATCATGGGGGCGGGGAGGGGAGGGCAGGGTTCCGCGGATGCCTCAGGGCCTGGTCCGGGCCAGAGAGCAATCGCAGCGAGGGCTGTGGGTCTCCGTAGGGCAGACCACAGACCACCCCCGGGCCCCCCAGCTCACCCGCCCGCCAGAGGCCGGAGCGCCCAGAGGGCGGGGGGAAGGCAGCGGCGCTCCGCTTTTCACCCAGCTGTTTGCCGGAACTCTCACAGATGTTTTTATCATGAAACAATCAGGAATATGATCTAAAACCAAACTCAAGAATAAGATATGCAGAAAACTACTCTAGAATAAGTCTCCTTTGCTTCTCAAGCTTGAAGTTATTGTAAAGCAACTTGCATGACAGGTACGTTCATGTCCCTAATCCACCAGTGAGGAAACAGGATGTTTTTCTCAATCACAAAATCAGATTTGAAAAGGATTGTAGAGGCCAAGAAACAGATCTCCAGCAAGGCATAGGCATGTGGGATTTTTCCTTTTAGAGTTGTTTTGAGGCTTAAATACAAGGCCTATGAAAACACTTCGGGAACTGTTACATGAAAACAGACAAGAGGGAACATTTTTCGTGGGGTTGTCCAGTGATATTGTTAGCTAGGAGCAGAGGGAAACCAGAAACTACAGCGATAATCCGCTACGGAACACACCTCGAAGAGATATCAAATTTGACACAAGATGGCAAAAGTATTAGGTAAGCCTAATTTAGGAAGTGAAGGACAGTGATTAATCAGAGAGGCACTCCAATAAAATCCACATCATGTCATTAAAAAGTCCCCTCTCCTAAAGTAAATTACTGGTCAAATGTTCCACACAGAAAGCAGCCAAAAAGATCAAATAGGAACTAAAAGTATAATTGATGGGTCACAAGAAAGAAAGAGCTAAAGAAGGAGCCTTGAAATGCTTTTAAAAAGAAAGAAGAGATAAAGACCAATCCCTAGAAGAAGAGATAATCAATTCATTAGAAGGCTTACGGTGATTTTTTTTTGTCCAGATTGTAATTAATGTTCATTTTTTAAGTGTTTTATTTCAAAATACTTTCATACTTACAGGACAGATATGAAAATAATACAAATTCCATACAGAGAAGTAAAATATAACCGTTATCTCCCACATATCCAATCTACCATTTTGCCACATTTGCCTTATCATTCCAACTATCCATCCATCCATCCATCTACCTATATGTCTACCCATTTTTCAATCCATTTTCTGAACACTTGAGTGTAGTTTGTATACATCATGTTCCTTGAACACTCAATACTGCCATGTACATTTTGTTAGAAAAAAAACGTTCACTTACTTAACCTCCTTAAATGCAGTTATCAAATTCAAGAAATTTAACATTGATATAAAGTGCATGATTTATATTCTAATTTTTCATATGTCCATATGTTCAGTATGGTCTTTTTGAGCCTCTTCCTCTTTATTAGATGCCATCCAGGATTATATATTACATTTAATTGTCGTTGTCTCTTTAGCTGCTCTTTATTCTTTAATTGTGGGGACATGTATATAGAACATAAACTTTTTCATCTTAACTACTCCCAAGCTTACCGTTCAGTGGAGTTAATCACATTCATAATGTTGCAGCACCCTTGCCACCTTTCATTACTAAAACTTCCCCATTATGCATTAACTCCCCAATCCCATCTTTTCCCCACCACTGGCAACCTGTACTCTAATTTCTGTCTATATGGGCTTGCATATTCTCTGATATTTTCTTTGTAGTTACTATGGGGCTTAAATTTAATATCCTAAATCTATAGTAATCTTATTTTCTTTGATAATTTAACTTCAATAGTATACACAAACTGTTCCTATTACTTTATGTAGTTCTTATCACAAATTACATACTTATGTATTATTATTTCCAAATGACTGATTTATCATTACATTTTATACATTTGCCTTTTAGATACTTTAGGAAGTAAAAAGTGTATTTACAGATCAAAAATACAATAGTACTGGTGCTTATATTTACATACGTCATTACCCTTACCAGAAATTTTTATTTCTTCATGCAGTTTGATCTACTGTCTATTGTACTTATCTTTTACCTACAGAATTCTCTTTAGTTTCTGTTGTAGGGATGGCCTAGTGGTGATGCACTCCGTGGCAGTTTGGCATTGTTTATGAATTCCAAAAATAGATATTGGATTATGTTTGTAAACCGGTCTCTTTCTCTGGGCATGATTAAATTATGATTAGGATTTTGATTGGGCCACGTCAGTAGGACGTTGAGTCCCCGCCCTCTTGGTGAGCAGGGACTCACAGAGAAACCACACTGCAGAGAAGGGCGGTTGGAGCTTTGAGCTGGAGCCTGGGAAGTGAACACATGGGAGAGAGCAGAGCAGCTGAGCCTGGAGAGAATCAAACCCCAGGGAGAGAGACAAAGCCTAGAGAGCCTGACAGTGTACAGCTGACCTTGTGGAGAGAACAGCTGAGCCTGGAGAGAAACAAGCCCCGGGAAAGAAACAAGACTTATCCTAGCCTACAGTTGATATTGGAAGAAGCTTAACCACGGAGCCTTAAGAGGAAGAGGAAAGCTGAACATTGGCAGCCATCTTGCTCCAATGCATGGCAACAAACTTTGGTGAGGGAAGTGACTTAGGCTTTATGGCCTGGTAACTGTAAGCTTCTGCCCCAAATAAATACCCTTTATAAAAGCCAACAGATTTTTGGTATTTTGCATCAGCACTGCTTTGGCTGACTAATACTCCCTAAACATTTGTTTATCCAGGAATGTCTTAATCCCTCCCTCATTTTTCAAAGACAGTTTTTCTGGATATGGAATTCTTGGTTGGCAATTTTTTGCTTTCAGTACTTTAAATACATCATCCCTCTGCCATTTTTCTTCCGTCGTTTCTGATGAGAAATCTTATCAAGGCTCCCTTGTATGTGACATGTTGCTTCTTGTTTGTGGCTTTCAGAATTCTATATTTTTTGCATTTGACAGTTTGATTATGATACTTTGCAGCATGGGTCTATTTGAGTTTATCCTGTTTGGAGGTTTTTTTTTTTTGCATCTTGGATGAATATATTCATGTCTTTCATTAAATTTGGAAAGTTTTCAGACATTATTTCTTTGAATATACTCTCTGCCCCTTCCTTCCTCCCTCCCTCCCTCTCTCCGTTCCTTCCTTTTTCCTTCCTTTTTCCTTTCTTCTCCTTCTGTAGCTTCCACAGTGTGTGTTGGTATACTTGATGATGTTTCACAGGTTCCTCAGGCCCTGATCACTTTTCTTCATTCTTCTTCCTGTTCCACAGACTAGATAATTTCAATTGTTTTTTTCCTTCAAGTTGACTCATTCTTTCTTCTGCCAGCTCCAATCTGATGATATTGTACCCTTCTAGGGAATTTTTGATTTCTATTACTGGGGTCTTCAATTCTGTTTTGTTCCTTTTCATAATTTCCACCTCTCTATTGATATTCTCTTTGTGTTCGTCTATCATTTTCCTCATTTCATTTAGTTCTTTGTCCATGTTTCCCTTTAGCTCTTTAAGCATAATTAGGACCATTTTTTAAAAGTCTGTGTGGTACGTCCCATGTCTGGTCCTCTTCATTGATGGTTTCTAATTTTCTCCTTGGCTTGGGCTATCACTTCCTGTTTATTATATGTTTTATAATCTTTGTTCAAACCTGGACATTTTTATATTTTTAAGGTATTATAACAGGAATTAAGACTCTGAGGCATCTGTTCCTCAAGTTTGCATGCAGCTAATTTCATGACAGAACTTTCCTTGAATGCTAGGAGCTAACAACAACAACAAAATGAAGGGACAAAAGAAAATACCTTTCCGAGTCTTTGCAGATTGACCTGTGCAAGTGCTCTCTTTTAGAGTTTATCCATATAATGAGCTTAGAGAATAGCATGAGGCCAAATCATAGGGGTCTCCCTGATCCTTTCTGCACAAGTCTTGTCTTGGGCATGCATGTGTAGGAATTCTCCATCTACATGGAATTTTCCCTTTTCTCTAGGTTTCAGTTTCTCCATGGTTCCAGACACTGAACTGTATGTCCTACTATGCAGCAAGTCCTTGCCCCAGGCAGCCACAACTTTACTGCTCTCTCACAGTGTTCTTTAGGAAGACTCCATGAGCTGTCGTCTACATACTTGTCAAGTTCTGGATGGCAAGACTGCAATGAGTATCCTCGTTCAGTACCTCAGGCTGCCATCAGAGAGATTGGGCCAGATATACATGCTCCCAGCAAATACACGATGGTTACTCTGCTCCATCTGAAACCAGAACCAGTGACCTGCACAGGCCAGCTCAGCTGAACCGGTGAGGGGTGGGGGAGAGGTCAGCCAGGACTTTATGAGATCCTGCTGCTTTTACGTTACATTTTTCCTGAGTCAGTGCTCATAAGAACTGCAATCTTTTAACTGCTTTCTGGAGCTTTGAGAAAGATGTTTCTGCCAGTTCTTAATGGTTGTTCAAAACGTCTGTGGTGGGATGGAGTCTTAAGCTACTCTTTCTACCATCTTGATTTGGGCCTGTTATTAATGTTTTGCTATATAGTCTGTCTACCCAGTGGCAGAACAGCCAGATAATTTTGGGAACTGCTCACTTCTATCAACCCATAATGCTTTTCTGGGGTAGGCTACATAGTGTAGCTTCACAGCCTAGTACAAAGTGTGATTTAATCTTACAAATTTGTTTAGCTAAATTGATCACTTTTTACATGAAAATCCCTTCAAAATATATGGGTCTGCATGAATTTTCTACTTCAGCTACATGTACTGATTACATTAAGCAGATAACTGCTGTATCTTCAATTTCTTTTATGAGAAACAGTAACAGAAAAGAAAGAACCAGATGTTGGAAGACAAAAGAATCAAAAGTGAATGTGCATGAATTATTATATCGAAAAAGTACTAATCAGTTTGTGAAAGGGTAAGGAAATGAGTACTTTCAGTAACAAAAGGAACAAAAAATATGGAGCAGTTTAATCTTCACTGATGTTCATTGTACAGTTAGATATTTTAATACTTATTAATAAAATTCTAACATGTTCATTGTATATCACTCTTAGATTGGATTAGACAGATTTTAATTAAAAGATTACCAATAAAAATTTACAATGATGTGATTTGTAGGGGCTAATGCTTAAACCAGGAGATTTATGCCTTATTAAAACTTATTTCTCCAGTTTAAAATACATTTCTATGTGTCAGAGTAGTGCAAAGAAGTGTCTAACATCACAGAACATTTTAGAGCTAAACAGATCTTATGACTAATCTTTTTATTAGGTGAGGAAACTGAGAAAGACAAAGGATGGTAAATATCAGAGTTGGAACCAGATCTGATTTCCCATCACTTCTATATGAAGAGTTTTGATCATATTGAATTGATGTCTCCAAATGGGAGAAGTAACTAAAGACATTTAGTGGAGGGAAGAAGCAGGCAGAATATGCTAATGGTTTGTAAGATTAAATAAATAATGGCTTCTAAATTATACTGATAACCCAGAAGATAATTCTCTTTACTGCTGGGCTCACTGGCCATTAATTGTATTTCTTGTGAAGATCAAGGAGGGTCAGACTGTAAATTAAAGCAAGGCTCAAGTTGACCAAGCAATTGTCATTAAACCACAGGTAGTTAATAGTTCAAGACAAAGTAAAGCATTAACTCCAATTTCCGGAGCTTGCCTAGTTCTGGGGAACCCCTGCTTGCATAAGATCCCGAACATGTGCTATACATTGAGTGACTTATTCAGAGACTTTTATTTATTTTGTTGGTATCACAGGAACCTAGAATCTCATCTAGTAGCTCCCAGTAAGATTAAAAGTAAAAGTTTTTGAAAGATTTACTGGGTTCTCTTAATTTCTACTGGTTTGAAAGCAGCCTGAGGATAGCAGAATATGCTATAAAATTTGGACTGCACAAGCCTCTGGAATCTGAACCCTTACTGGGAATGAAGGTGGTCCAAAAGGCTTTGGGAAAGCTTTGCTTAATTGGCAAGCTTGTTTCCAATATGATGTTTGGACTACTGAAATAATGTACTCTCCCTCTCTTGGGAACAATCAGTGAAAATAACTGAAATCAAGGCCAGTGTTTGTATAAAGTGCTCAGAGAACCTTAACTCTGATGTTGCTCAGGAGGAAAAGAAGCAGGATATGAAAGGCCAAGGGAAGGACTGGGAAATATTAATGGAACTGGGATAGAAAAGCAATAGGATAAAGCAAAATTCAAGGATGGAAAGAGGATTTCCTTTATAGAATAATATAAGCTGCCATCACTGATGGTAAGCCTGTCACCATATTTTGTGGTAGCTTTAAAAGATGACTTGCCATCCCTAGAGGTAATATTAGAGTTACTGTTTATTTTATTAAAACATGTTCTACCTGGCAAATCTGATCAAATCCTTCAGTAGCTCCTGACTGCATAAGGGGTTTGTGTCTAAACATTTTTCCTGGCATTCTGAGCCCTTTTCCATCTGTATATTTACCCATCTCCTACTATGACCCTACTTTACATCCTGCACTTAAGCCACAGAACCATTGGCTCATCTTCTCTGGTTTTCCCTGTGCTGCTCCCTCTGCCCAAACAGCTCTTTTGGTCCCCTCCCCATGACCCCTAATGAATCTGCCATCTTGCAAAGCTCAACTGAAACATTATCTCATCTGTGAAGCTCTTCCTTATTTATACCTCACAACTGCCTAACATCACAGAGCATTTTGGAGTTAAACAGATCTTATGACAAATCTCTTAGACCACCTTTTTATTAGCTGAGGAAACAGACACACCAAGGATGCTGAATGTCAGAGAACTGGCCATTCACTCCTTTGTGTCTGAATGCACCCCTAGATGCTTAGATAACAGTAAGGATTCCACTTTTTGGCATTTATTTATTTGTGCACCTATCTCTACTAGACTATGATTTCCTCCAGGCTAGGAACACTGTCTTCTTTATCACTGTGATATAGTTGTCAGCATTATGTTTACATAAAGTCGCTTAATGTTTGAAGAATGAGTGGAAGAATGATTAATCAACCAATCACTGGCTAAATATATACTCTATGAGGCAGGACCTGAGTTATACCTGTACAGCATTATAATTGCTTTAAAATAAATGCAAAGAATATAAGAACAAGAATTGCATAAACTGTCATGTCCTTTTCTTGTTTTTACAGAAGAAACATTTCAAAGAATTTCAGAGTTGGAAGGGATCTTAAAATAAAATTTAAAAAATCAAATAAAAAATAAAAAATTCATTAAAAAGAAAAATCAAGTTCCAAGTATGGGAATCATAATATTTATGAAGCAGATACCACCAAGCTTATTTCAGGTCAAGAAACTAATCTCAAGAAAATCAAATGAATAAATTTCAAGGGTGGGTCACAGTTTAAAAACGTACTGCAGAGATTAAGGAAGAAAAATAAGAAAAAAATAGTAGTGAAATTTGGAATTCAAGTGCACAAAGAAGAAATAATAGAAGAAAACAAATAGGCCAGAGCATTATAGATACAGGTTATTAAAACTAAAAAGATACCCAAGTAATTAAATACTTTACCTAAAAGGCAGATTCTATACATTATAGCAAAAAGTCGGGAAGTATCTACAAATATCTTTTAAGAAGAATCTCTAGCCTAGTTTCACTATAAGCAGTTGGTCTTCTTGGACCAACCCTGATGGATATATTTTTCTCAATTTTCTCCTGCCCAAAGTGACTATACAACCTACCCATGGGGCAGGACTTCTGGTTCGGCCCTTAAATTACATTGATGGTCCAGCCCAACCTTTGCTTTCAGATCCATTATTACAGGACTGAGAATGAGATGAGAAGAAGAGTCAGACAAGAGGAAGAATCTGTACCTGTCCTCTTCTAGGTGGCCAGTCATAACACTTTCATATGTGGCAATATTTTCTTCCTGGGCTAGAGACACCTTGGAAGGCTTACATATGTTCATGCCTTTAAGGTTCATGAGGAGTTTTCACATCCATTTTCTATGATATTTCCAGTAAGATGCAGCGGACAACTTTTCTTTTGCGGGTTGTTTTCAATAGAAATCACTAATTGATTTGCCTTAACACTGTACTTTGTTTCAGTGTTATTTTTATTCTGCCTTGTTCCAGGATGTACAGGATGGCATGAAAACGAGAGTGATATGAAAAAAAAAAAAGAGTGGGGACCTAAAATGTAGCTGGAAATAAGGTTAAATTGCATACAATGATGCCTTATGGGTGTGGCTGAGATAACATAAAGCCAAAGGACACACCCTTGGTCAACAATAGGACAGGGTAGATTAATGATCTGTAAGCATTTCCAGGCAACAGAAGGTCAGACCATGGAGGCAACACCAAACACCACCATGTAGTAGGAAAGACAGCACATTCTGGAGGCACATTTTTAATCAGATGGCTTACTTTGTGATGAGCAAAATTATTAACATGCGACAATCAACTCTTTTTCTCTTCCTTAACTAGGTAGGTTAAATGTGACTTTGGTCAGCAAAATGGTAAACTTTGTGTCCATGGTGGTAAAACGTTTTATGCAATTTAAAATACACTGTGGAAGGAATATACTCAGGAGCTTTATTTAATATCCAGAAACCAAGATATTTGTACATAGAATTCTAGCATTAAGAATTTAGTTGTATATAATGGGAAAGGAGCAGTAATATGTGGAGCTGTGAATGATCATTAGACTTTGAAATGTGAAAGCATTTGAAGCATTAAAGTTTGGATGTTATCTAATGGCTCAAAAGAATAGAGAGAAGGTGAGTTTTGCTTGTTTGTTTTCCAAGTTATTAATAATTGACTGACGACCGCAGAGGACCACCTGCAGCATGAGAGGCCATGAGAGCACACATGTGAAAGTGCTTTGTCAAATATAAACCCAATGTCAAAAATGCTGCTTGTCATCATTATGCTCTTATAAAGTGTCAGATACTGAGCTTGTAGGATAGGATGACATCAGCAGACACCTGTGGCCACACAAGGCAAGCTTTGTGTGTGACATTCTTGTTCTTTGGGCAGTGAAGGGGTGGGGTGATAGAGAATGTGAGGGCCAACATTGAATATTAAGTATTCTATCTAGTCAGCAATGCACAGCAATTTTTTGTAATTTTTAAAAATGCCAAGCCTACTTCTCTTCAATATGTCTAGCTGATGAACCAAATTTACCACACTTGCAAGCAAAATTACCCCAAGCAAGGGCAGGATCAGAGACGTCAAGGTGCAAATGAGCATAATATTCAAGGTCTGCTGTGGCTGGCGCCCCGGTTTAGGTAAGCCCCTTCATCTACTCACACCCCATACTCAGCAAAGCTGTGGCTCTGCTTGACCTCACCAGACTCGGGATCTCGGAGGCCTCATCTCCTTTGTTCTAGACACTGTACATATTCAATAAATGATGAGTGAATGGGAACTGATTAAAATTTATTTTGTAATTCTGAAGGTGAGTTATTTAAACCTGGGGGCGGACAAGGAAGGGGAATCAATATTGGATTTTGTTCAAGTGACAAATTCTTTTTATCAATATCATACTAGTTAGGGTTGGGTCAGTTTCCCTTCCTATCTTTCACCTATTATTCACATAAGAATCATGTTAACTGCTCTCTACCTCCTCCTCCTCCTCCTTCCAGGGAAGCTACAATGAGCAAAGCACAGGCCACTCATTAAGTTCTCAAGGACATGTATGGCCCCAGGCACTGTGCTAGATGCTGGGGGTTCCTGGTGAATAAGTGTCTAATCCATCCTTGATGAATGCATAAACGAATGAATTATTGAGTAACCTGTGACTTACACATAATAATGTTTCAGGGAAAGAGAAAGTTTACTTGAATTTTCTTAGACTAACTTATAGACCCTATTCAAGGACTCACAGTGTTGTGTAATAAATAGCAACGCAGATGCAACCCTGCTCCTGCCTCGCATTTTCAGGCTCCCATTTTCGGGGGTTGCCACAAGTACATACATTTCCAAAATATTTGGTACAATGTGTTCTACTTTAAATGTAAAAGAAGGAACAAAGTGGATGGGGGATGTAAAGATGTAATCTACTTAGCTGGCAAGGGAAACATTCCAGCCAGAAGGCTTTCCCGGGAAAGAATTCAGAAACCAAATCCAATACAAAGGAAAGATGACCCCATGTTAGTTTGTACCTTACTGTCCTTTCCTGTGTTGAAACGTTAACATTTTCAGATGTGATGGTTCTTTTTTCCAGGCCACCAAGCACAGACAATGTGCTGGAGGCATAGACAAAGTTGGCACATCAGCAGGGTTTTGCACTTAAAACAAAGATCTGAGCTTTCCTGGCTGTTTAAATGAGAGTTGGGACGTTAATACACAGAGAAATGACTGACACGTTTGGTTGTGGGGATTAGTGCCATTGTATGGAAATGACACGTTGGCACCATTTCGCTGACACCCTGGAACCCTTAACTGTGCGAATAACGTGCGAATGGAGGTTTCCATGCACCTTCTTAAAAAACACTATATTAAAAGTGTCCTTGGGGTGCTTTAAGAAAGAAAGGGATTACAATTAGATTCAATATCAAGGGAACTGAAAGCTAATGAATTTGTCTTTTTGTTGAGTTTGTTAATCACAAAGGAAACAAAGCAAAATGCTGAAAAGAAACACTGAAGAGAGTGATTTAAGTTTTACTTACAGAACATTATTTAACTTTATTAGCTAGAACTGCTAGACAATAAAGGCAGGGATCTAGTTTGACATAGTTTGGTTTTTTATTTGTTTTTTGCTCATATATAACAGTTTCTTATATATAATAGGTACTCAATGAATGAATTTAAGTGTTTTTCAGATAAAAGTCCATTGAACATACTCAAGAATAGAAAGGAGAAAAGTTGTCTCTGAAATGTAGACTTGCATAGGATTTCAATTGTCACATATTTTCTTTACAGCTTAATTTTTGAAATTGATAAAAATATGAAGATACCTCACTTTCTGGCAAACCTGACTATCCAAAAGACAGCCCCAAGCTATAATAAAATTTGTGGACTGAATATATGCCTGATAAGGGATGGGAAGGCAGAACCTCAGAGGCAGACAAGAAGCAGGAAGTAACCTCAGAAAGTAGAGCACTCTGGGGCCATCTAGTGACGGGTAAATAGCCCACCATCCATCAATGGGCCTGGAGCAGCTCTGACTCAAATGCTATGAAGTTCCTAATGGTCACAAATAACATTGAGCCATTAAAGAAGGACTAAATTGTGTTTGGTATACCCAGTTTATGAAGACTGTAATCAATTAGAATTTTTTGCTTTTCAAAGGTGATAAAATGAAGTTTTGTTAATATGTAGACGTTTTTAAAAGAGGACTTAGTCTTTTCATTGTTTGGATAGCAACACAATCTGAAAGGAGATTTTCTTAAATTTTTGTTTATATTCCAGAGCTTAAACTTTCCTATGGCTGGGAAGCTTTCCTTATATAGATCCCTGAATCCCTTAACATCTGCTTTATTCACCGCGTTGATTAATGAAATAGGTAAGTACAAACTCAGCTCTTGTGGCAGGTTTCAGGATATCCTGGGGAGATGCCAGAAATCCCCAGGAGCTCCCTCAAGAACACTGATAACAAATAGTTATGGCTCCTGTCAATCATCAATTATGCATTTTCCTCCATTTGAATTTCTAAGCCTATAAATGTAATGCAGCTCATATTCTAGAATAGTACAGTCAATCCTCATTATTTGCAGATTCCATATTTAGAAATTCACCTATTTGCTAAAATTTATTTAAACCTCCCAAATCAATACTCCTGGCATGTTCAGGGTCTTGCATACATGTGCAGAGGTAAAAAATTTGATTTGCAAGACATGCAAGTTTCCAGCTGAAGTTGAACAAGGCAACACTCTGTCTTCTTGTTTCAGCTCATACACTGAAAACAAGTATCCTCTTTGTGGATATTAAGTGTCACATTTTTTGCATTTTTATGCTTTTTGTTGGTGAATTCTCTGTTAAAATGGCTCCAAAGCACAGTGCTGAAGTTCTATCCAGTCTTAAGTACAAGAAGGCTGTTATGTGCCTTATGGAGAAAATATGTGTGCTAGGTAAACTTCCTTCAGGCATGAGTTATAATGCTCTTGATGGCAAATTCAATGTTAATGAGTCAACAATATATAATAAAGGCATTTTTATATAGAAATACAAATTAAACAAGTTTATAAATTGATTTATTGACAAAAATGTGATCAGAGGCTTGCAGAAGCCTAACCTTGTATTTTCCCCAGAAGCAATGGTTCCTTATTTGCATTTGCAGCAACATTATAGAACATGATTACAGCAAATAATGAGAATCAACTATTTCCCAAATCTACACCTTTCATAGCACTATTTCTGCAAGATGTTGCCAAGAAGGGATCTGAAGTTAAGTATGTTTGAGATTTCAGTATGCTGTCATCTTCTTTAGATTCCCAATATGCATTAGTGTACCCATCTCATGCCCTATACAAAAATTAACTCAAGATGGATCAAAGACCTAAATGTAAGAGCCACGACCATAAAACTCCTAGAAGATAATGTAGGGCAGTATCTACGAGATCTTGTAATAGGAAATGATTTCATAAACTTCA
Source organism: Cabassous unicinctus (assembly GCA_029593785.1). Lineage (NCBI taxonomy): Eukaryota > Metazoa > Chordata > Mammalia > Cingulata > Chlamyphoridae > Cabassous > Cabassous unicinctus. The sequence continues at coordinate 18,541 of JAQZBX010021062.1, forward strand.
CACCCAAAGCGTGAGCAACAAAAGGAAAAATAGATAAATGGGACCTCCTCAAAATTAAAAACTTTTGAGCTTCAAAGGAGTTTGTCAAGAAAGTGAAAAAGCAGCCTTCTCAATGGGAGAAAATATTTGGGGATGACTTATCTGATAAGGGCCTAATATCCAGCATATATAAAGAAATCCTACATCTCGAAAATAAAAAGACGAACGACCAATTTTAAAAATGGGCAAGAAACTTGAATAGATACTTCTCCAAGGAGGAAATACAAATGACTAAAAAGCACATGAAAAAATGCTCAACATCACTAACTATTAGGGAAATGCAAATCAGAACTACCATGAGATACCATCTTATACCTAGTAGACTGGCAGCTATTAAAAACACAGAGAACTACAAGTATTGGAGAGTATGTTGAAGAAAGGGAACCTTCATCCACTGTTGGTAGGAATGTAGAATAGTGCAGCCATTGTGAAGGACGGTTTGGCAATTCCTCAGAAAGCTAACTATAGAACTGTCATATGATCCAGCAATCCCACTGCTGAGTATATACCCAGAAGATTTGAAAGCAGGGACACGAACAGATATATGCACACCAATGTTCATAGCAGCATCATTCACTACTGCCAAAAGTTGGAAGCAACCAAAGTGTCCATCAACAGATGAATGGATAAGCAAAATGTGGTATATACAGACAATGGGATATTACTCAGCTATAAGAAGGAATGAAGTATTGACACACATGACAACATGGATGAATCTTGAAGACCTTATGTTGAGTGAAGTAAGCCATTCACTAAAGGACAAATACTGCATGACCTCACTGATATGACCTAAGCCTATTGAGCAGACTCACAGAGCTAGAGTCTGGAAGATAGGTTACCAGAAGATAGAAGGGGAGTAGAGAGTGATGAGCTGATGCTCAATATGGGCAAAATCTATGATAAGGTGGAAGGGGGTGGTTAGGCAGTGGAGGGGGGTGATTGTGGCACAAGGATATGAATGGGGTCTATGGTGCTGGAATGTGAGGGTGAACAGGGTGGGGGGTTTGGGTTGGGTTATCCATGGAACTGGGGGGGTGGGCTGGAGGCAGAAACAGGGATTTGTAGGTCTGTGGTTGAAACTACAATGGTGAGAATGTTCTTTTGGCAAAAATGGAAGGGGAGGCTGACTGGTGCAGGGCGTTGGTGGTATGGGTATATGTGGGAAAGGGTGTATGCTTCTATGAAATATGAATGTGTTCATTTTGTCATAGGGTATTATTTCAGTGGGTGGAGACCCACACAATAAACAACAAAATATTAAATTCCCATCCTGGGGAGTCCTGCTTTGTTCTCATATAGAGGGGCAAGAATCTCTCGAGAACACAGGCAGTGCCTAATAAAAGAAAACAGATCAGTATGTTAAGCCCTCATTATTAATTCATATAACTATGAATCTTATTCTTCAAAAATTAAAACTCAGTGGTTGCCATAAGTTCTGAGGGGAGGGATTGGGAAGAATGGGTGGAACATAGGGCATTTTGGGGGCTTTGGAATTGTTCAGCATGATTTAACAATGATGGATACAGGCCATTATACATTTTGTCAGGACCTATAAAAGTGTACGGTGCAAAATGTAAACCATAATGTAAACCATTGACCATAAGATAATAAGCATAGTAGCAATGCTTTGATATCTATTCATCAATTGTAACAAATGTACCATAATCATGTAGGATGTTATTGGTAGGGGGAAATGTGTGCGTGGTGAGGGGGGTATATGGGATCCCTTATATTTTTGATGTAACATTTACATAATCTAAAGCTTCTTTAAAAATAAAGAATAAAAATCAGTTTTAAAAATTGCAAAGAAATCATAGGAGAATCATTAGATGATGAACCATGTTAGACATGGATTATCCTTTGTATCTGAGGACATTATTTACACTAGATATAGTATTTCTGAAAGCAGAGAGTGTTATTCTATTGACTTAGATGTGTGACAAGAATTTTGAATTTTGATATATGTAACTATGTATATCACATTATAAACATATACACAGTTTTTTAAAAGACTAAAGTCTTTTCATGCACGAGTCTTGAAAAAAAGTCTCACAGTCGTTTTTTTCATGTAAATTCAAGTATATGGATAGATGAAAAATGCAAAAAAATTGTAGCTAAAATTGAAAGTTAAAATAAAAATTGTAAATGTTTTGCAGTGATTTTAGGTTCTTAATAAAAAGCATAGAAGTGGAAAAAAAAAGATCATGAGAAGTCCTGCAGTAAAGAAAGCTCTTTAACTTCATTTAAATCAACATTTCCCAAACTAATTCGATTAAAAGCCCTCCTTCCTTTTCTTTAGACACCAATAGCAACTGTTAACATCTTGCAGAAGATACCAAAGTGCCTACATTAGAATCTTCAGTATCAAAAACCAACTGAGAGTCATGGTCTCTTTTGGTTGTAATTATACTATTTTCCATCAGTAAACTATATTTTTCTCAATAAAGTATATGTACAATAGAGTAACATACCATTGTATAGACAGGTCAGCAAGATTTGGGCAACAATACTTCATAAATACCTTGAAATTAGAAATCAAATAAATAACTTTTTGTCATCTCCATAGCAAATAAGTGATGATCAAAACAAAGACATAACTATCCTCTCTCTCTAGGACCTCTTGATGGTTAACTTCATATGCTAACTTGGCTAGGTTATGGTGTCCAGTTATTTGACCATATACTAGCCTAGTTGTTACTATAGAGGTATTTCATAGATGAGCATTGCATGTAAAACCAGCTGACCTTAAGTAAAGGAGATTACACTCTAAAATGTGGATGGGCATCATCCAATCAGATGGAGGTCTTAATAGCAAGAACAGAGGACTCCAGAGATGAGAATTTTTGCCTCCAAACTTCAATATCAACTCTTACCAGAATTTCTAGCCTGCCAGTTTCCCTTAAGGAATTGGGACTTAAGACTTCAACAATATCTTTACCACAATTTCCATTCTACTGGTCTGCCCTACAGAATTTGGACTTGCCAGTTCCCACAATTGTGTGAGCCAATTCCTTATAATAAAACTTTGAACACTCACTCACACATACACACATGCACACAAATGTGCACACACATATCCTGATGGTTCTATTTCTCTTGAGAGCCCTGACTGATACAAACCTGGATTCTGATAAGGGATTCATTTCTTATTTGGGAATCCTCTGACTTCTCTGGTCATAAAAAATAGACAAACAATAACAGAAAAAATCCAATTATGCTTTTGTTCTTCATTTTTTGCTGAATTTTTATTTCTGTAATATTATTTAAAGGAAGAAGCAAGTCTTGTGAATCAGCAACTATTTTCAACTTAGTATGCAAAGGATACCTGGTAATAGCCAGGTATTTAAAGGTTTACATTTATCACAAAAGATGTGAGGAGGTACAAAAAAAAGTTAAAATAGGATTGTCACCTAGGTTTCATTTTCTGGGACAAGCCTGTGAGGGGGATTGCTGAATGAGTTTGTTGAGCATGATCTTCACATGCCCTGTACTCTGGGGAACAGTGCTAAAATCAAAGATGAAGGGAGTAGGGTGTGACCTCTGGCAAGTTAAGTTAGTGCCATTTTTTGGGTTAAGTTTTAGAGAAGTAAATGCCACATTGGAGTGGGGGAGAGTTCCTGGAAGCTTGAGGAATAATCCTAAAGATCTAAAGAGTAACATTTAGATGGAAAATTTAAATCTAGTCAAAGTGGATTTGTGTGATGTTTTAAAAAAAGCTTAGATACAGAAAAGGAGGGGCAGGGAGTGGGATAAATAAGACGTTAAATCCCAAGTGTATAAGAACTGTATACTTTACTATTTACTCTTAAAATTTATATTACTTTAACTCATAGCAAGTTTTTTAGAGTGCTAAAATTACAGTATAATTTTAATTTTTAATTAGAGAAGTAGAGAAAGTTCCATTTCAGGCATTTGCAGACTAGCTTGTTTCAGACCAACCTTCCCTTAAAGAACAACTAGATGAACTGTACAAAATACATGTAAAGTTTTGAAGACACTGGGAGATATGAAGGCAACAAAGACTTGTGGGGCCAAGATCCAAGAAAGAAGGGAAGCCCAAAGGGGTGAATAAAATAATATTGAAAAAAATTAAATATGAACTAAATAAATGGAGGCATATACCATGTTCATGGTTTGGAAGAGTCAATGTTGTGGAAATGTTAAGTTTCTCTAAACTGATCTATATTCAATTCAATTTAAATTAAAATTTTAAGACCACAAGTAGCCAAAGCAAGATTGAAGAGGAACAAATTGGGAGGATTTGCACTAGCATATGTCAACACTTGTAAAACTGTAGTAATTAAGACAATGCAATATTGGTTCAAGGACAAAGAGACTGATGGAACAGAATATAGAGTCCAGAAACAGACCCACATATACATTGGTACTTGGTATACCAAAATAACACTTCAGAGTGGTAGGTAAAAGATAAATG
>JAQZBX010021063.1:0-32559 GCA_029593785.1 Cabassous unicinctus
TATCTTCAAAAGCAAAGCTTAGGCAATGATTTTTTAGACTTTACACCCAATGCACAAGCAAAAACAATGAAAAGTAGATAAATGAGTCCTTATCAAATTTAAATACTTTTGCACATCAATGGACTTTATCATTAAAGTGAAATAGCAACCTTCTCAATGGGAGTAAATATTTAGAAACCACATATCCAATAAATATTTAATACCCAGAATATACAAAGGAATACTACAACCCAAATAAATATGGGCAAAGGATCTGAATAGACATTTCTACAAAGAAATTATACAAATGGCTAAAAAGCACATTAAATTATGCTCAACATCACTAGCTATTAGGGAAGTGAATATCAAAATCACCATGAGATGCAATTTCACACACACTGGAATGGCTAACATTAAATAAACAGTAACTTTCAAGTGTTAGAGAGGATGTGAAGAAATATCAAAATATTGCATTGGTAGTCTGTGGCAACCTAAAACACCAAGGCTTTTTGCTCTTGGGAATGTAAAATTGAGCAGCCCCTATGGAAGACTTTTTCTCAATTCCTCAGACAGCTAAGTGTAGAATCACCCACGGCTAGATCCCACTGCTAGATTTATAACCCCCCAAAAAACTAAAAACAGGGGCTCAAATGGATATTTTCACAACAATGTTCATACTAAAATTATTCACATTTGCCAAAATATGGAAGCATCTCAATTTTACATCAACCAATTAATAGATAAATAAAGTGTGGTATATGCATACAATGGAATAATATTCAGCATTATAAAAGAACAAAACTCTGATTTCATGCATCAACATGTAGGAAACCTGAAGACATTATGTTCAGTAAAATATATCAGATACCAAAGGACAAGTATTATATTATCTCACAGATGAAATAACTACAATAAGCTATTTCATAGATTTTGTTGGAGAATGTAGGTTTCTAGGGGCTGAGTTCAGGTAGGGAATGGGGAGTTAATGCTTAAAATACACAGAATTTTTAATGGGTTTATTTGTAATGTTTTGCAATTGGATGGTGGTTATGGTGAAGAGGAAATTTTAGGTTTTATATATGTTAGTAGAATGAAAATTAAAAGATAAAACATAAGACTGTTAAAAAATGTGAGCCCTATTGTAAATGATGGATTATAGATAATAGAACATGATAAAAATGTTCTTCCGTGAATTATAAAAAAATTTTCCCAATTAATTCAAAGTGCTAATAAATGGGTGGTATAGGGGAAAATACACCATATTGTAAACTAAGAACTATAGTTAATGGTACAGTTGTAATATTTGTTTACTAATTATACAAATGTACCACAGTGATCCAAAGAGTTATTGATGGGGCAGTATATAAGAAGCCTATATTTTCTGCATGATATTTCTGTAAACCTACATGTCTAATTAAAAAGAAACAAAAACAAACAAAAATCACAACCAATCAAAAAAGATGAGGCTAGTGTTATTTCGACACCAACAATCATTGCTGTATAGTCTAAACATTACTCTGTGAATATATGTTTGATGTCTACTTCAAATATTGTTTCATTTAAAAGAAAAAAAATCGAAAACACAGTCATCAGTAATATGGCAAAGATCACCAGTACCCGTGGTGTTTGTTTTGTTTTGAATACATCATAAAGTCCTTCTCCCACAGGAAGAGTTATACTCTTGCAATAAGATTCCATCATGTCCTGATACTTCCTTGTTCACCTATAGAAGATCTCTAAATGATATTGAGCTTTGGTATGAGTAAATTTCCTCCTGAATAAATGAGCTATGAAGAACACCAGATTGCTCTGTTTTGAAAACAGTCAACTGTGTGGGAGGGTGACTCCCTGCCAAGGAAAAACAGAGACTTTTTCCAAAAATAATTAGGAAACAAAGGTGTGGTGAAAAGTCTACACAAAGATTTTAGTATAATGACATGCAAATATATTTGTATATAAAATTGGAAATACACAAAATCTTGCCTCATTAAAATTGTGAGCACTACAAATTCGTGAAGACTTCTGCCTTATAGATTCTTACTCAAAATATCCTTAACTGAAAACCTTCACTGAAAATAGCAAAGGGAGGTTAACCAATTTCTCATACAGCACAGTGCCCATGTGAAGATTTACACTCAGCAGCATGAACTATTTAAATCTGCCACCAAACGTTATTGGTTATAGTTCTAGGCATGAAGGATGGATCTAACATTACTGAACATTATTCTAATTAAATTTTTTAAGTTTATTTTTCACATTTAATAATTGAAAATACAATCAATTAAAAACTGTAAAGTAAACACAGATGAATAAATACATACATTTCTCAATTAAATGTATTGGATATAGATAAATTTTTTTTGAATCAAACAATATGTTACATAACATATTTGGTTCATAGTAATGCAATTGTTTTCATGGCTGCATTCATAATGCTTTGTTACCTCAACTTCATTTTGCCTGAACGTCCTTTACATGCTAGATGCTATCTAAGCAGTCATACTTCATAAGTGAACAAGCATATGCGGTCCTTCCTTTCAGGGTGTTTATATTATGTCCATTCTTAATAATTTAATGAAAGCCCACAAGAAAGTTAGGAATTGTTAATCCACAGTTTTATAAGGAAGAAATAAACTTTACAGAAGAGTCACATACCCAGGTCAGGTAGGCAGCCGACCATTGAGCCAGGTGTAGGGATGCTTGCCTGATCCAGTGACCTTTCTGTCAAGATCCCACACCACCATCACCACTACCATCCAAAACAAACAAATAAAAATGCCTTGAGAATTTTTAAATATAAAAGTACAAAATTGGGGTAAACAATATTACTTCATTACAAAGATTACTCCACTAGGTATCTATTAAATTCACACACACACAGATCTACTTTTAACTTGCATAGAAATGAACTCACTAGAGGTTTCATGTGAAACCACATTAAAACCTGCAGCACTGACAGCCCTGAAGAGTCTCAATTAATCTGCCCAGAGTAGGTGTGCTTGGTGGTTGTCTCTTTTAAAGATCCAAGTAGATCCAGGGCCAGACACAGTCACCAGGCAGAACAAATCCTGAACTTCAGCCTAACATTTTCTTCCTCTAGCCAGTGCCTCCCTGTTCCTGGTGCTCCACAACTTCCAGTCAGTGAACTATCCCCAGGCTTGCAGTGATTCCCTCCTTCCACTTCAAACATTACTTTCCTGGCTCTGCCCATTGTATCTGTCTGGTGGTAGAAGGTCTCTGCTCTGGTGATGGTCTGAGAAGTCTCTGCTCTGACCATAGACCTGATCCTTCCTTGTTGCCCTCTACATGGGGTATCCTACTTGAGCTCTTGTCCCAAATTTTGGAGGCCTGAGAGTCACTCCTGAAATCCAAATGCACAAACTCCATCTGCCCAAACTCCATTAATCCATATGAAACTTTCCCTTGAGACACTTATGGTGGTGGCATGCAGGATTAGTCAGCACCTCTAAAAGTTTGAGATGGGCTGGGACTAGGTCTATTTAACTTCATTTTTGTTGGTGGAGCCATCCTCAAACACACAAAAACAAACAAACGAAAATCAATGAAGCACTACCAAAAGCAGAATTACATTTGGCATATTTTTAAGTGTTTACTTACACTTTATAATCTATTAACACATGTAAACATAAGGACTGTATAATATCACTTGGAAAAAAATGAAAGAAAATTAATTTGAACCTCTGTGTCAATGAAAGTTTCTGCCCATGACCTAGATTAGCTCTCCTGGGTCATGACAAATTTTGTCTACTTTCCTATTATTCAGTTTAAAATCTGGAGTAATGTATACATAAGATTTTAGAGACATCGATATTTTGGTAAATCAAGGTCATCTTTATGGTGCTTTATCTCCAGCAGATTTATTTAAAGTGAAAAATGATAGCTGCCATTTCACTCCATAAATAAACTACATTATGACATTACTTACGAGAGCAAGGATTATTCCTAATGTACAGTAAAGGCAGGCTAGAACAGGGACCTGAGGGGAAAAAAAGGTGTCATAGGAAAGCCCTAGTACAATAAGTACAAAACAGTCAGTTCTGTGTAAAACTCCTGTTCATGAGCACCCATTGTTGCCTGCACCTGACAGCACAATGTCCTGCCAACAAGGGAGGAGACAAAACCCCCAAGGCTGGATACCTGAAGACAATAGATAAGGAGATGCCTGATTAGTACCCATTCCTCTGACCCCCACTGCAGCCAGCGGACACTCAGAACCAATGAAAATATTGTTTCCAATCCTCCTTTGCATACTCTGATGAGAATCAATAACTTTTGTGAGAGTTAGCTAATGCGACTACACCCCACAGAGCAGCCCTGAGTCAAGTCTCATTAGCTGCAAGCCTTCCCTGGATCCCTCAGCTCTGTGCCTAGCAGCTTCCTTGGGATTTCCCTGGAGGATCAAGGCTGGGGAATTTGGGCAAGTTTTCTGGCATGGGCATTCACTGGTCACTTTGTGTGAAGGTGGTTCTAAAGACAGGTCTTTCCTTGTGCTAAGCATGTAAAATTCTTTCTTTTGTTCTAATTTGTGCTTAATTTAACTTCATCAGTTTGCCATGTCTCAGAGCTCATAAATCATATTTTGGGTTTGCCTGTTGATCTGATATTTTTTGAGTAGATTATCCTGTTGACTTTGAGGAGTTCCTGTTCTTGATGGTCTATCTTCATGATGTCTGTTGGTGTTGCTTAGACATGGGAAACTCTCAGAATGTGTTGGCTATATCTCCTTTGGGTAGTATATTGAGTAATTGGTCTAAAGTTAGAGGGGACACCCTCAAGAAAAATAAATTAATTTTCTATTGCAAAGTTGCCTGGCCACAATATAAATTGGATAAGGGTAAAACGTAAGCTAAAAGTGAGTCTTTAAATTTCAAAACTAACTTATTCTTCGATTTGTTTTGTAAAAGAAATCACATATGGAATTAATTCAACTGATAGAAAAGTGGATCAACATAGCAATATTAATGTTACTAATAAATAGTTTTGGTTGCTTAGGTAAGAAACAAAAGTGCTCAATACCTTTGGAAGTGATAATTTACTAGAAACTTTAGGAATTAAGACAAAATCATTATATAGATGCCTTTATATTATAAAACAGCATAAAAGATCATATCTGAAATTGCTGAACCTAGCTGGACTTGGTCTAGATTTGTAAATGTGATGGCAATTCTAAATGGAACTTACCTTTTTTTTAATGGTTACTTATAGACTAGTTTCACCCTTGTGCATACTTACTTTTATGTTGGTAATTGTAGAATAAAATTATTTTGTCTATGGTTATTTCAACACTAGCCTCACCCTTGTGTATACTTACAACTGTGATGATAACCACTCTACTTTCCCCTGTATGAATCCATAGAAATTCTGACCCCCATTGTTTGGTGGAAGGCAGATTTGAGACACTGAGAAAATAGAAAATAACAAGTGTTGACAAGGATCTAGAAACACTGTAACTTGTTAGGAATTAAATCATATCTTGCACAAATGATATGTTCAAGTGTTAATCCCAGTTTCTGTGGGTAGGAACCTATTTGTAATAAGGAACTTTGAAGATATTATTAGTTAAGATGTAGTGAAAATGCATGAGTGAAGTACTTGATCCAATGTGGCTTAAGTTCTTCAAGTAAAGCAGAATAGATAGGAAAGTGGGAAAGCAGAAGAGGTCTGTAATTAGGAAAACTAGAGAGGGATTGAGGTCTCTACCTGATGGAGGATGGCCATCACCAGAATTCCACAGGCTTTGGAGAAAATGTAGCCTTACTGACACCTTGATTTTTGACTTCTAGTTTTCAAAACTGTGAGCTTGTATATTCTTGTTATTTATGGCAACCCAATCTGTGGTATTTTTCATAGCAAACATGGTGAACTAAGATACTCTTCAACTCTCCCTGAAGTAAGAGCCTCTGGATGTTTTTTTTCACTAGGATACAGGGCACTAGGTATTGCATTTCTTACATTAATGTTCCCAAAACACCACTGAAGTAATTATTAAAATGCATTTGTGTGTGTGTAAGGGGGTTATTATATGGAAACTCCCTATACTTTCAGTTTAATTTTTCTGTAAACCTAAAGCTTCTCTAAAAATAAAGTTTATTATTTGTAAAAGTCAGCCAAAGAGGTTTTGATGAAAAGTATCAGAAATCTGTTTGCTTTTATAAATGGTATTTTTTTGGGGTAGACACTTAAAGTCACAAGGCCATAAAGGGTAAATTACTTCCTCACCAAAGTCTGTGCCATGTGTTGGAGCAAGATGGCTGCTGGTCTCTGTGAGGGTTCAGCCTTCCTCCTCCTCTTAAGGCTCCATGATCCCAGCTTCTTCTAATCTCAGATGTAGGCTACCATAAGGCTTATCTCTCTTCTTGGGGCTTATCTCTTTCTGTTTCAGCTGCTCTGCTCTCTCAACAAAGCCAGCTGTAAACTATCAGGCGAATGACTCAGCGCTCTCCCCGGGGCTCCAGCATCAAAACTCAACTTTCTGTGTTCTGGTTCTCCAGTCTTTGATTGAGCTTCCATTTATATAGCCCACAGCTTTAGGCTAGCTGTAGGCAGGGACTCAAATCAGGTCACCTAATGATGGGGTCAAATAAAAGCCTTAATCTTGATTTAATGAAGTAAAAGTAAAACCTCTGAGTCTAATTCAATCTAAGAGTCCTGAGGAACAGACCAGTATACAAATACAATCCAATATCTATTTTTGGAATTCATAAACAATACCACACTGCCACACTCTACCCTCTGAATTCCAAAAAGACATTAAAATATTGAAAAACAAACCTTAAATCAGTAACAATGCTAAGTACAAAATCATATCCCAGTCAGTTTAAAGAAATACAGTTTGTCTTGGGGCAAAGTCCCATCTGGCTGTAGACCTCTGAAACTTACAAAACAATTTATCTGTTTCTAATATACTAGAAGATAAACATTTGCATTACCATACAGAGAAATTGGGAGCTAAACATGAGTCATGGGTTCCCTACAGTTCTGTAAACCTGCAGGGTATACTTCATTAGATATCAATCTGAGAATCATTCTTGTATGTTGGGTTCTTCTTGCTGGGGCCTCATGGGAACCCACATATTCCACAGACTTGCCCAACCACCATTTTCTTGTTCTACTTTCATCAAGCATTTGGATGGTGACTGAGCTCCAGACTTCACTCTCCAAGTATGCTAGGGTGATGGCCACTCCTTCCATAATCTGTGGGATGCATTCTCAGCCCCCTTATTTCAATAAGTGGACAGCAACATTCTCCCTACTTTCTGGCCTACATGCCCAACCTTCTTAGAACATTGAGTTGGTAATCTGGCCTTCCCTAATCTATGGGTGGCAGGCCCAACCCTCTCTGACCTATGGGTTGTTGACCATACCTTCCCTAACCATTGGGGAATGTGCTCCACCCTCTCTGTAGCCTGGGACAACAAAAGTCTCCCTGAACAGTGGGCAGAACCATCCACCCCCTTCAACTGTCAGGGCAAATTCATCCTATCTGTACACATGGGTGCAGTTCTAGTCTTGGTCCAAGTAGATGTCTTAATTCCAGACCTCAGTTTCCATGGTTTTCCTTTTAAAGACATTTTCCTTTTTCTCTTTCCCTTACATGTCGCTTTTACTCCAATCTGACAGTGGTTTTGTTCCAACAGCTCTCTCAAAAAGCTTGTTAGTTTACAGTGAAGGAAGCAGGGTTCCAAGCCATCAGACAGTAAGACTTTCCACAAATCCTTTCTGGATAACTGCAAATTTTCTTTCCTGTCTTATAAGGTCCAAATTTAGTTAATTCCTTAAATGGTGCACTATTGTCTGGGGACTTGATTTCCAGAGACTTGGAATTGTAAGAATCAGTTTTTGGTTTCTCTGTGCCCAACAGTTCTATTCTCAGTTTATCTCTCTCTTCTAGAACTTTACTATAAGCTGCAAGGAGAAGCCAAGCTGCATTCTCTGAGTTTACTTTAAAAAGTTTTCAGCTAAATGACCAGGTTTGCCATTTTCCAAATTTGCCTTCCATGAAACATCAGGAGTCAATTTACTATGTTTTCTACAACTTTAAAATACAGATTACCTTTTCTCCATTTTCCAATGATAGTTTCAGCATTTAATTCTTCTATGGTCTCATAAAAAGTCACTTTAGCATCCGTATTTCTAACAACAGTCTCTTCAAAGCACTCTAGGCCTTTTCTCTCAAAGATTTCACAAGTATTTCCTTCTAAGGCCTTATCAAAAATAGCTTTAGGCTCCATATTACTACCAACAGTCTCTTCAAAGCAATCTAGTCCTTGTCCATCAAGCATATAAAAATTCCTCCAAAAAAATACCCCTTGCCCATTTATAAAACCATTCCAGCATTTTGGTAATTGAAAAAGCATGACCCCACTCTCTGGTACCAAATTCTCTATTAGTCAGCAAAAGGGGTGCTGATGCAAAGTATCAGAAATCTGTTGGCCTTTATAAAGGGTATTTTTTGGGTGTAGAAGCATAAAGTCACAAGGCCAGAAAGGGTAATTTACTTCCCTCACCAAAGTCTGTTGCCATGTGTTGGAGTAAGATGGCTGCCAGTCTCTGTGAGGGTTCAGACTTCCTCTTCATCTTAAGGCTCCATGGCCCCAACTTCTTCCAACCTTAACTTTAGGCAGACATAAGTCTCATCTCTTTTCCCAGGGCTTGTCTCTTATTGGGCTCAGCTGCTGTGCTCTCTCAACAAGGCCAGCTATAAACTATTAAGGAAATGGCTCAGCTCTCTCCCCAGGGCTCCAGCCTCCAAAGTAAATTCTCTGTGTACTCCTTCCCCGTGTGTTTACTTCCCTGATTTTGATTGAGCATCCATTTATATAGCCCATAGCTGTAGGTTAGCTGTAGGTGGGGACTCAAACCAAGTTGCCCTAATGTCATGGTCAAATAAAAGTCCTAATCATGATTAATAAAGTAATAGTGAAACCTCTGAGTCTAATACAGTCTAATACACCCAGAGGAACAAGCCAGTTTACAAACACAATCCACTATCTATTGCTGGAATTCATAAAAATTATCAAACTGCCACATTATTATAAAAAAATAAAAAAAATACAGTAAAAGTAAATTGCTGATTTATTAAATCTGAATGGGGTGTGAGATTTTACATTTCTATTAAACTCATGGATGATGATCATGCTACTGAAATAAGGTCCACCTCTTAACCAACAAATTCCAAGGAAGCTGGTCATTTTTTCTGGTTTATGGCATTGCCATTAGCCTCCAAATTCACCTAGCTGGTGGGAGAAGGGGATGTTTCTTCTCAAATTCTGCCTTTCAAAAGATAGCTAGGCAATGTTTCTCAGCCTTTTTTTTTTTTGCCACACTTCTGAAGTGTTACAAATATGTGACTCTTTTCAGAGGATGAATTGCAGGTTATGACAATGAATGAAATGAATTTCACATAATAGGCACAATGGGTGAAGTGAGCAAACCAGGGAGCTAATGTTATTTTTTTATTGGGCAGCTGCTACTTAGTGTGGTTCAGATTTTTAAACTTTTAAAGAGAAGTTAGAATTTTAAATTTTACATTAAATCTCGAGATTTGGAAATGTTTACTTGTTAGTAATTCAATTTTTTTAAATGTATTTTTTCTAAGAAGCTTTAGTTTATATAAAATTTATGTAGAAAACATAAGGGATTATCATATGCCCCACTCCCTTCCTCTCACAAACTTTCACACATTAACAACATCATTCATTACTGTTTTGCATTTGTTATAATTGATCAACCCATAATGAAACATTGCTACTAACCATGGACTAGAGTTTACAAAATACTTTACATTCTTTCCCACACAATTTTGTAAGTTATGACAAAATATGCAATGGCCTATATCTATCACTGCAATGTCATGCAGGGCTAATTCAATGTCCTGAAAATGCCCCCTTATTACACCCATTCTTCCCTTTCCCATCCCTTAGAACCTCTGGTGGCCACTGCCTTTATATCATTGATAGGAGATCTTCCATTGCTAGAATAATAATAAGTCTATAGTAGAATAATAATAAGTTTACTTTAGTCCATTGTTCATTTCCCAATTTTGATGATTTTGGAATGGTGGTGTCCACTCTGCTTCTAATTGAGAGGGAGCTTAGATCTCATGGGGCAGATGGATAGAGCTATCTTGCTTGCAGTTTCAGACACTCTTTGTTCCTTGGATTCAGCATTGTCCATCATCATCTCCTTGTTATTTGTCCTGGGTGAGTCCGAGGAACTGGAGAGTAGATGTTGCAAATCTTCTGAAATTCAGGGATCATGATGTCCATACAGGCAAAATCTATGATAAGGTGTAAGGTTGTATTTGTGCAGTGGATGAGTGTGACATTGGTGTAGGGTTATCATTGTATTCAGCATTGCTAATCAATTTACTTTAAAAATGTTGTAAAACCAAGATACTTCTGATTTCCTAGATATGCCCAATATCTTGATTTCTATTTTGTCATTTTTTATTGACAATAAAATTTCTATTTTGTCATTTTTTTTATTGACAATAAAAAAATGATGACATATGCAAACACTCATCATCCAGGTGTATTTACAAGTTACAATTTCTCAAACTGTACAATTAAATTTGTTTATCTTACCATATCTGAGTTATGCCACAATTAAAAATTTGGAAAATAAGAACCTAGTATGGGAATGAGACACATCAGTCAAAAAATAGTTGTTGCCTCTGGAAGTGGAGACAGAGAAGGAATGATGTTGTTATTACCAGTATCTCTAATATTGTTGTTTTGAAGAAAGAGAGAACAGGATCTAATGTGGGACAATAACTATCAATTCAATGGTGCCTATGTGTCTGCATTATTATTTTCTGTATGTTTGAAATATTTCATAATGAGATATTTTAATATTACAAAATGGGAACAAAACTAAAGCTTATGAGAACCAGCATTGTATGGGCCAAACAATACCACCAGGAGATATTAAAAATTTTTTATTGGCCTTCATAAAGGCCTACACTGCTGTGTACTTCTCCTGTGTAGTTGGGTCAGAGTGTTGCTCTCCTGACCCAATTCTCCTACAAGCTTCAATAAATTCATGATCCCTCATTGCCACAGCTGAGTTCTGATGCTAAGCTTGGTGAATTATGCCCTCCCTCCACCCTGTGCCACACAACCAACTCAGCCTTCTCTCCCATATGCCCCTCATCACCAATTGGAGCTTTATTGCTACATACTCAGCTGAAAAGTTTAAATATTAACCCTAATTTGAAAGCACCTGTATTGAGTCCAAAATTCAGAGCCACTAAAGAAAGGTATTCTGAGATCATGGAGAAATATAGCAGTGGTTAAACTCACTGAGTAAGAATAACAGTTACTACCACTTATTAGTTGTATGCCCTTAGGCAAGTTAGTTTCAACATCACAATTCACTAATTTGTATCATGAAAATGATAAAAGTAGCTATGCATTTGGCTTTAAGTGTATATTAAAATTGTAGAGCATCTGGTACATAACTATCCAATACTCATTACCTATTATTAAATTATCAACAGTGGATTGGATATTGCTTTAAATATTTTTTAAATCATGCATTAAGTCTGAAGTCATATATTGTTCAAGTGGTAGCTGGCCAGCATACCTCAAAAGGAAAATATTTTCAATTCTGATCCAAGTAGCAAGTGTTATAAAATATTGTCATGGGTATTGTAGCAGGCACTAAAGCAGCCAAAAATTTATTTCCTGTTTTCAAAGATACCACCTGTGTTTCTCTTTTGTGAAAGACCCAAAAATGATAGAGCAAATCTCAGGGGAAACGTGATTCACAGAAGATTCTAGCTGGTTCATTTACTCCCTGACTTAAACTTCAGAGCCACAGGAGGATAAGGGACTGTGCCCCTACCTTTGACAGAGGTGTTAACAGGGCAGTCTAGTTAGTTGACATGCAATACATGCTGTTTAGAAATTCTTGCCTAAAGTAAAACTCCAAGGAGCATCAACATCCTGGCTGTTGAAGAACACAAAAATGTTTTTTAGTAATGACTAATTAAGATGTAATGGATTAAGACAGATACAAGAAAATCTATTTCCAAAGGACATATACCTTAACTGCTTGTTAGTAGGACATTGTCTTTTAAGCCATAGAATTAAGTTTCTGCACCTGAAATTCCAATTCTCCCATTCTATATTGTCCAGAGAGGGCATTTCCTCTGATAAATCACTGAGGCACATTTGGTGCCTGCAATGGGGAAAGAAGCTAATTATCATGATAGTGCATTTCATACATGGTACTGTTCTTATATTTCAGGAGATGTACTCTTGCAGCATTTCTGCAGCGTCTAGTCAGAATCTCCACATATCTTCTGAGTACCCATGCCTTACATTGATTTGAAACTCCTGTGGTACTTACCCCAGACTGCCTTGTAGCAATCTGAGAGTCACCCTGGTTTTCCACTCCCTTTTACTTCCAAATTGGTAACTGACCTTTGGGATCTATGCCATTAATGACTCTGACATCTGTCTCCCTGCCATTGTCACAGTTTAGGCTCTCACCACTTATGCATAAATTAAGGCAGACCCATATCTCTGGTCTATTGCCAGTAGTCTTGTCCTCCTCCAATGTTTCTTCCACTCTGCTGTCTAAATATTCTTTCTGTAATGTAAATTTGTTGACGATTTTCAGCTTAAAATCCTTCAATGCTGTGAGAAGTTGAGCAAGGAATGCAGAGACAGTCCCCTCAAGCCCTCCTTGCTTATGAACAATTGCGAGTTGAGAGTTTCTTAGTGTGCCATATCTGCTATAACAACTTACCACAGAGTGTTTGGCTTAAACAATAGGAATTTATTGAAGGCTACAAGCTCAAATTTAAGGTATTGCCTGGCCATGCCTTCCCCAAAGTCTGTTGGGTTCTGGTGGTGGCTTGCTGATAAGTAATCTCTTCATATATCACACGGTGATTTATTACTTGTGTCTCTTCTTCTGGCTTCTAATTTACTGAGTCCTATATCTTCTGCCTATAAGGGCCCCAGTCTTTTTTATTAAGGCCCACCCTGATTCAGCTTTGACTTAATAGCTTGAAAAATCTGATTTACAAATGAATTCACATTCACAGGACTGGGAGTTAGGTCTTCAACTTGTCTGTGGGAGACATTAGAGACATTCAATCTAGTTAGAGAGCTCCCAAAACCAAACTCAGGTTTCATCACTTGATAGATGGACACACAGACCTCAGTGAAAACTTTTGTGCCTATGGTTTATGGTTTTTACAGGGAATGAATACAGATTACAGATTAAAATCATAATAGGAAGAAGCACATATGGCACACTCTGTGGAAGTACCAAACATGTAACATCCTTTGTCCTCTACATTTGAAATTGTTGACATTTTACTTTCCAGGCAACAATGTATAAATATATGCTTGGAGTATTGCCAACCAGGGGAATTTACCGGTGGCTTTATTGTCTGGAATTATCATTGAATCTCAATCACATAATGCAATGATAAATGACCTGTACTCTCCATCCCCTCATACGGGTCAGGAGATATTTAGTCTCTGGTTACTTCAGAGTTAGAACTGATAATGCTTAGGCTGAAGCCCCCAACATAAATCACTTTGTTAGATTTTCATTTAGTCAAGGAACCCAGGTAAACAGAGACAATTTCATAAGGCAATTCATTCCAAGGGCCTAAAGATGACCTCCCAGTTGTCAAAGGCAAAGGCCAGATTTCTCTTTGTGTGAGAATAATTCTTTACCACACAAATGCCCTCCCACCCTGATTTCCACAGATTCCAAAGTAAAATCCCAGTCACACAATATTCTTTGTGACCTGGACATCCCTACCCAGCACTCCAGCCTCATTGTCACTTGCTGATTTGCATCCTGCATTTTAGACAGACCATCCTTTTGCACACCATGATGTCCCAAAATCTGCCATCTCTTTACCTTGCCAACTCATCGGGGCTCCAATATTGTTCCTTGCCATGATCCTCTCAGGAAATGTGTCCTGTAATATGCAGAAGTCACGAGCATGCTGCCGACAGTTGCATATATTGTCAGATATAGTTGTGTATTTTACTGCTACAGCATCTGAGTTGTATTATAAAGCCAGAAATCTTAATTTTTATGCAAACCCCCCATCTTTTTGCTTGTTTGTTTAATTTTTAAAGTAATTACTTATAACACCTTTAAAAGAAATCATAAAATATTGCAATAATTCCCTCTCTCCAGAGGTCACCCATGCTAATGAGTTTCTTCTGTATCCTTTCAAACCTTCGTACAAACACAAAAAACAAACACACACACACATAATACTTTTTATTTGGATGGCAGCCATTTTATTTATTTTTGCATATTAGTAAACAATATAAAATTAAAAAGATGAGGGTCACACAAAACACGTTTTCTCTCCTGGGTTTGGATTCACCTAGGCATGTGCCTTATGACCCAATAAAATGAAAGTTCCCTGAAAATAGGAGCTGTACTTTGTTTGGCCTCTCCCACAATACCTAGCACTATGCCTTACACACAATTGCCACTCAATATATAAAAAACACAACCATCTAAACATTTATTAAGTAACTACTCTGTGCTTAAGCCTGCATCTGTCCATGCTCTCAGGGAAAGTGTTATCTGGGCAACCTCACAGAGAACACATATGGCATGTACATGACTTGTTCTGTCTCATGTCCTATGGGAACACTCTCAGAATGCATTTGTCTGCAGGTTCATAACTTGTCTACCTCCCATATTTTACTGGTTTCCTTGATCTAGTAGCAAATGAACAGAAATAGCAGAAAACTCCTGGTAGTCTGGCTTGCCCTAAATGGGTGTCTGCGCATGATGATGGTCTAACCCCCACAGGCTGTTTACAACAACATTCCCAAGGTAGCAGTCATTCCCAAGAGCAGAGTTTCTATTTCTTGCCCTTCACAGGGCAAGGCAGGCTAGTTGGGAAATGACAAAACCCAGTATTTCATGCTGTTTTGATTCATCCTGAGGCACTAAACTGGGTAGGTTGGCTACTGGGAGGAATAAATCTATTTCATTTTAATTTTCAAATGTTTTTATTTGCAATTAGGTAACATTTCAGTTACTTTATTTTTACATGAATACATATAAAACAGCCATTATTTCACTTGATGCTTATGGTTACAGAATTTTAATTTTATTTTTTTTCTTATATCTGGTTCTACAAATATGTGAATCTATAATTATCAGAAAAAATACATTGAATAAAAATCAAATGATATTTTTCTTTCTTTTTCTTTATTATGGGTTTACAGAACAATCATGCATAAAATATTGGATTCACATATACCACCCTATTAACACCTTGCATTGGTGTGGGCCATTTTTTACAACTGATGATAGCACATTTTTATAATTGTACTTTAAATTCATGGTTTAATTTTTATTCTGTAACTATATATACAGTCTACCATTTCCCATTTTAATCACCTTCACATATATTTTTCAGTGCTGTTAATTTCATTGACAATGCTGTGCTACCATCACCATCATCCATTACCAAAAGAGTTTCGTCATTCCAAATAGGAAACCTGTACATTTTAAGACTGAATTTCTGATTCCTTACTCCCACCCCATCCCCTGGACATATTGAGTGAAATTTCAGGCACAAAAGGACAAATATTGTATTTTCTCACTGATTTGAAACAATTAGAATAAGCAAGCTCATACAGTCAGAATCTATAATACAAGTTATAGAATGAAGTGTTTTCTCATAAGGACGCAGTTGATGTGTATGTGTGGAATTAGATGTAAAGAGTTGAAGATCCCTTGATCTTGAGAAATAAGTAAATAGTTCTGGAAAAATAAGGAAAATGTGTAGAAAGAATGTTCATTAACCTCCTATTCATTCTCTTTTAATTTTAGATTAGTAAATTGAATGATTGTAAAACTTTATATCAGGGATTGCAGAGAGCCCTATGAGACTGGCCATGCAAATTCATTAATGAGTAAAATGGACTGATGTAAGGAGGAGTTTTATTCCCCTGAATCTTTGCTGGCTCAATCTTCATTGTCCTTGCAATATCCCTTTCATCTTCAACCACACAAGAAAATTCATCTATGATGCTAAATGCCCTACGTCCAAATTTGGTAACAAAAGGTACCAAATTCCTTTCTACAGTTAAATAAAATTTCATTGTATGTTGCATTGGCCATGGTTCCCCAGGACACAGAACTGACATATATATATATAATGTAAATATATATATATGTAATATATATATTATTATACTGTAGAAATTGACTCATGTGACTGTTACTGTGGGTATGTGCAAGTCAGAATTATGTAGGGCTGGCTGGAAGCTGGGAATACTGATGAATGTTTTAAATGAATTCCCCAGGAGAAGCTGGCTGGCTGAAAAAGAGATAGAAATTCTTTCTGACTATTGAAATCATCAGTTGTCCTACCTTAATGCCTTCAGGAGATTGGGTGTGATGTCTTTCATTGTTGAAGGCAATCTCCTTAGTTAATTGTAGATATAATTACTCATAGATGCAATCAATTTAATGATGGTTTATATGCATGAAATATTTTCAAAGTAACAATTTGAAATGTGCATGCTTGACCAAACAACTGGACACCTTAACCTAGCCAAGTTGGCACACAGATTTCAGCATCACATATGTTTATACCACATTATATTTATCCAGTCATCTGTTGATGTATTCTTGGGTTGCTTCCAACTTGTGATAACTGTGAATGCTGTTGCTCTGAACATCACTGTGAAAATATCTGCTCCAGTTGCTGTTTTCAATTGCTTCGGGGCTATTTCTAGAAGTAGGGTTGCTAAGATATGTGGTAATCCTGTTTTAACTTTCTGAGGAACCACCAAAACCATATATACTGCCCCATTTTACATTCCCAACAACAATGAATGAGTGTTCCTATTGGTGCACATCCTCTCCAGTACTTATTATTTTCCTTTTTTATTTTTTATTTTTACAATTGCCACTTTCCTGGGTGCATAATACTATCTCTTTGTATTTTTGAAATGCATTTTACTGATGCTTATTATATGGAGCATCTTTTCATGTGCTTCTTGTTAACTTGTATCACTTTCTTGTTAAAATGTCTATTCAAATTTTCTGCACAACTTTTAAAATTGGGTCGTTTGTCTTTATGTTGTTGTGTTGTAGGTTTTCTTTAAATTTATGGATATTAAAACCTCATAGACAACCAAAGTAGATAGTACCCCAAATAGTGGGGCTCCTGAAGTCTCCAGAGACACCCACGTCCTATGATCATGGCAGATAGCTCTGGAGTTTGGTGCCTTGACAGTGGGCCCTGCTTTGGAGTTTGTGCTCCTGACTGTGACAGAGTTGGACTCAGATGTGACTTCTCTACACATGTCTCTTCAGTCTCTTTTATTTGAACCTGTGGTTGGTGCTGGAGTTGGTAGGTGTATGTCCAAGAGACTTGAATCTCTGGGCGGTCCATGTGCCAGCTGAGACCTGAGCCTCAGCGGAGTTTCAACACCTACTCTCCTGTTCTTTGGACTCATCCAGAATAACTAACAAGGAGGTGAGAATGGACAACTGCCACACCAAGGAACCGAGAGAGTCTACAACTGCAAGGAAGAGAGTCCCATCTATCAGCCATATGTGATCGAAGCCACCTCTCAAAGGTGGAGTGGGCATCACCATCACAGAATCCTCAGGATTGGGGAATAAAATATGGACTATAATTGACTTACTGGTATTCTACTATTGAC
Source organism: Cabassous unicinctus (assembly GCA_029593785.1). NCBI lineage: Eukaryota > Metazoa > Chordata > Mammalia > Cingulata > Chlamyphoridae > Cabassous > Cabassous unicinctus. The sequence goes on from JAQZBX010021063.1 coordinate 17,688, forward strand.
TTATTGTGATTCTAGCAACAGAAGAAATTATATCATTGATGTGGAGACAGTGTCAACTGGAGATGCTGAATGCAGGGAGAAGGAAAAAGAGGTGTAATATGGGGGCATTTTCAGGACTTGGAATTGACTTGAGTGACATTGCAATGACTGACACAGGCCATTATATATCCTGCCATAACCTACAGTATTGAGTGGAAGAGAGTATAAACTACAATGTAAAGTATAATCCATGCTTAGTGGCAATACTCAAAAATGTGTTCATAAATTGTAATGAATGTACCACAGTAATAAAAGAAGTTGTTAATGTGGGGGAAAGTGGGAGGTCTGGGGAGTGGGGCATATGGGAATCCATTATATTTTTTATGTAACATTTTATGTAATCTAAGTATCTTTTAAAAACAAAAAATATGTATTTTAAAGAACAATATTAGAGAAATGTTTTCCAAATATTTCCTCTCATTCTGTATTTTTTAATTACTTTCTTGATAAATCCTTCAATGCACATGCTTTTAATTTGGATGGATTCCCATTCATGTATTTTTTTCTTTTCTCGCTCTGCTTTTAGTGTAAAGTCTGTTAAACCATTGTCTAAAACAAGGTTCTGAATATGTTTGCCTATGTTTTCTCCTAGTTTTATCACATAGGATCTTATTGTTTTTCTTTGATCCATTTTTATATAACTATTGTGTGATAGTATGAGGCAAGATATATCTCTTCATTCTTTTGCATATAGATTTCTAGTTATTCCAATGTCAATTACTGAAAAGAGTATTCTTACCCCATTGAGTAAATTTGGTAACTTTATCAAAATAAATTTCCCCTATTGAGGATTTAGTTCTGAAGTATCAATTCCATTCCATTCTAATGAAATCAATTTTTCTATATGTCTGTCCTTGTGTCAGTATCATGATGGATTGACTTCAAGTTTTGATTTCATTGCAAGTGTATAGCAGCATCACTGATTTTTGTGTGTATAGCTTGTCACCCCTCCAAATTTGTTGAATTATTTTATTAGGTCTATGGGTTTTGTTGTGGATTTTCTAGGATTTTCTAGATATAGAATCAATTTATTTGTAATAGGAAATGTTTTATCCCTTCTTTCACAATTTGAATGACTTTTATGTCATGTTTGTCTAATTGTTTGGCTAAAATGTCCAGTACAGTGTTGAATAGTGTGGTGACAGTGGGAATTCTTGCCTGTTTTCTGATTTACAGGAAGCTTTCAGCCTTCATGATTTAGTATGATGTCAGCTATGGGTTTTTCATACATGGCCTTTATCATGCTATGTTAAGTTTCTACATTCCTGTATTTCTAAGTGATTTTATCAAGATTTGTCAGGAATTTTTCCATATGTTCTATTAATGTGGTGTACTACATTAAATTATTTTCTTATGTTGTAAGGACTTTGCACTCTTGGAATAAATCCTGTTCGGTCATAGGTCATAATTCTTTCAATGGGCTGATAGAATCAGTTCTTAGGATTTTGCTGAGTATTTTTGCATAATATTCATAAGAGATATTGGTCTTTAATTTTTTATTGTGTCATTAACTGCTATTTGTATTAAATACTATAGAATGAATTAGGGAGTTGTCATTATCCTTAAAATTAGGGCAAGAATTTGAGCAGGATTTGTGTTAATTCTTTTTGGATAGTTTGTAAAAATTAATCAGTGAAGCTATCAGGCTCTGTTTTCTGTTGTTTTTGTTGTTGTTGAGGGAGTTTATTTCCTATTCAAACTCTTTAATTGGTATTGATTTGTTGAGATCGTCTATATATTAATGAATCATTGTAGTTAGTTGGTTTTCATATGTTTATATTTTTTATTATAGGCAATTATAGGAAATTTTTCATTTCATCTAGGTTTTACAATTTTCATAGTATCCACCCATAAACCTGTTTATTTCTCTGGGATAATTAATAATGCTCCTCATTTCTTTTCTGATTTAGTTATTTGTGTCCTCTCTCTCTTTTTTTGCCAGCCTAGCTAAATATTTGCTAATTTTATTGATCTTTCTATAAAAATAAAGCTTAGTTTTATTGATTATAGTTTTTTTCATATTCTCTGTAATTTATCTTTTATATGAGCTTTATTTCCTTCCTTCCACTCATTTTAAGTTTAGTTTATTCTAATTCTTCCTGAGGTAAGGTTAGGTCTCTGATTTGAGATATCTCTTTTTTTAAATTTTAATTTTTTTTTATTTTAAAGCTACTTAGATTACATAAATATTATATAAAGCATATAGGGAATTCCATATGCCTAATTCCCTATCCCTCCCACATTTTCCCACATTAACAACATCCTTCAATAATGTGGTACATTTGTACAATTGATGAACACATTTTCTAGTTTTCCTCTAAGTGTGGATTATACTTTACATTGTAGTTTGCACCGTCTCCTTTACAATTTTGTAATTTATGACAAGATATATAATGGCCTGTATCTGTCATTGCAACATTATTCAGGATAACTCCAATGTCCCAAAAATGACCACATGTTACACTTACTTTTCCGTCTCCCTTCCCTCATAACCTCCAGTGGCCACTCCATCCACATCAATGACAAAAGTTCTTCCATTTCTGTAATAAAAATAAGTCTATAGTAGAATAACAGTAAGTCTATTCTAGTTCATCTTTCATCCCCCAATCCTGAGTATTCTGGGATGGTGATGTCCATTCTGTCCCTAATTGAGAAGTAGCTTAGATCCCAAGGGGCATATGTATGGGACTGTCTTGCTTGCAGTTTCAGACTCTCTCTGTTCCTTGGGATGGCTGTTGTTCATCATCATCTACTTGGTAGTTGTCTTGGGTGAACCCAATGAACTGGAGAGTAGGTGATGCAACTTTTTTGAGATTCAGGGCCAAAATTGCACATGGACAGCCAAAAGATTTAAATCTCTTGGACATACACCTATCAACTCTAGTACTAATTATAGGTTCAAAGAGAATTGTCAGAAGACCCATTTGTAGGGAAACCACAACTAAGTCTAGTTCTGTCACTCTGCGGAGCATAAATTTCAAAGTACAGTCCAATGGCAAGGCACCAAACTTCTGAGCTCTCAGCCCTGCCAATAGTGTCTTTGTGCCAATAGTGTCTTTGTGTCAATAGTCCAGAGCCCTCAGGAGCCCAACTATTTGAGGCAGTATTTACTGTGGCAGACAATAAGATCCTGCTGAAACGTACATAAGTGAAACCTCTGGAATAACCTCCCAACTCAATTTGAAGTCTCTTAGCCATATATATTCATTGTCTTTATGTTTTTCCACTTTTTGTCAAGATATTCTTCCAGTTGCATTGCTAGTTGGCACTTAGTAGAAATTTCTCAATGCCTGGGAGGTTCATCCTCAGGAGTCTTGTCCCATGCCAGGGTGAAGGTAATGCATTTATTCATTTTATTTTATTTTTTTAACAAAGATTTATTTATTTATTTACTTTTTATCCATGTTTCACCCCCCCACCAACCCTGTTTCTGCTGTTTTTGCTTCCATTCACTGGGCAAATCTCTGTGTACATTTCTGCCCTCTCTTCTCATCTTTCTCCTATCTTCACTGGGATTTGATCCTGGAAACCTCCTATGTGGGAGAGAGGTGTTATGCCACCTGTGTCACCTCAGTTCATGGTTTTTTGGTGTGTCTTTTCTTTGGCTCACTGCTGCACCACTCTTGTGCTACAGCACTCTCCTGCTATGTCATCATTTTGCTGCATGTGGCACACAGACAATTGTATATCCTGCCATAACCTACAGCATGAGGCTTGATGGTACACCCGTGCATGGGGCCTGGGGACAGGACTTGGCAGTGCACCCACTTGTAGGGCCTGAGGGCACACCCTTGAATCCCCTCTCATGGGGCCTGACAGCACACCCTCATGTGGGGCCTGGGGGCAACATTAGGTAGTGCACCCGCTAGTGGGGCCTGATGGTGCACCCACTCACGGGGCCCAGGCACATTCTACATTTTTTCTTTATTTTACTGGGAGGTCCCAGGGATCAAACCCAGGTCCCTCCATATGGGAAATGGACATCCAACCATTTTAGCCACGTCCGCATCTGAAGATAATGCAATTATATGCTGAGTTTGGCTTACAGATTGACCACATTTGAGCAGCAAGGAGGCTCTCAGGAGGTAACACTTAGGCAACCTATAATACTAGGCTAAGTTTCAATTTCAAAAGAAAAGTTTTATAAGTACAGACATCAATATCAAGGGCCCGTCAATGGTCCATCCTCCTTCACTATTCACTGTACCTGTACTCAGAGGATTCTTGCTGTCCCATTAGAAAATGTTGCAGAGCTCCCCTGGATGGGAATTCAATATTCATATGGTTATTGTGTGGATCTCTATCCTCTGTGACAATGTCCCATGAACACTTAAACACATACATATTGCTTATAGGTATGCTCCAGGTTGACCTCTCCCCTTGCATTCCCCATCACTGACAACCCACACCAATGATTTCCCCTGCCACAATTGTAACCCTTCTGTGATACAAAACTTCTTCAAAAATGAAGCCAAAAAGATAACCAAATAAAATTAATAAGAAACTGAAATAATGATAGTTTAAAAATAACAAATGAAATACAAAAAATTGAAAAAAAATTTGAATAGAAAAATAATAAAAAATAAAATTAAAATTTTTTTTCATTATATCCTTTATCAATGTAAAATCTGTTTTCTTCCATGAACAGTGATATTTTGTTCTGTTTATTCCCATATCTTATTTTTTTTATTCTGTCTTCAAAGATCTTTAGGTTGCAGAAAACTCACGTACAGAAAATAGGTGATTCCCATATACCCAACATCCTTCCTCTTTTCCCAATCAAAAACATTTTACATCTGGATGGTACATTTGTTACAATTGATGTTCAAATATTGAAATATTGCTACTAACCATGGTCAATGATTTATTTTATGTTTTATATTTTGGACCATACAATTATATAAATTTTGACCAAATTTAACATGGCCTGTATCCTTCATTACAAGATCATATAGAATAATTGCAATGCTACAAAAATATGCCATGTTCCATCTACTCTATTCCTCCGTCCCCCACCCCTTGGGACCCATAGCAAACACCAAGCTTCACTCCTTGAAGAACAAGATTCATAGTCCTTGCAACAACATTGAGTGCTTATATAGTGGACTGTCCTCCTGTATTAGGCACTGCCTGTGCTCTTGAGACTCCCACCCCTTTATCTGAGAACATAGCAGAACTCCCAAAGATGGGAATCCATCACCCTCCTGTTCATTGTGTGGGTCTCCACCCACTGACACAACACATTATGACAAGATGAACCCTCACAAATTTCCTAGAAGGCTGCCACAGATAAATTCTGTCCCACATGACCCCCACATACAAGACCTAAACCAGTAACCCTCAACTGCCATATTTGCCAAAAGAACATTCCCAACATTGTAGTTTCAACCACATACATGCAAATCCCCAGAATTCACCATCTCCTTCCCCCAACCTTCCCCCAAGTTCCATGGACTGTCCATCTCACCTCCTACCCCCTCACAAACCAGCAACATCCAACCCAATATCATCACTGAACTTCCTTCACAGCGATTCCCTGTAAACCTACACCCTTCCATCTCATCATAGGTTTTGCACATATGGGCATTGGCTCACAACCCTCAAGTCCTTTTCTGTCTCTTGTAAACCTATCTTCCAGACTCTAGCTCTATGAGTCTGCTCAATTTACTTAATTCATATTAGTAAGGTCATATACTATTTGTCTTTCAGTGCCTTGCTTGCTTCACTCAATATAAGGTCTACAAGATTCATCCATTTCATCCCTTGTGTTAATACTGCATTCCTTCTTACAACTCAGTAATATTCTTTTGTATGTATATACCGGAGTTAGCTTATCCATTCATCTGTTGATGGACATTTGGGTTCTTTCCAACTTATTTCAATATTGAATAATGCTTCTAAGAACATTGGTGTTCATATATCTGTTCGTGTCCGTACTTTCAATTCTTCTGGGTATATATTCAGCAGTGGGATTGCTGGATCATAGCACAGTTCTATAGTTAGTTTCCTGAGGAACTGCAAAACTGTCCTCCACAATGGTTGCCCCATTCTACGTTCTGACCAGCAGTGGATAAGTGTTCCCATTCCTCCACATCCTCTCCAACACTGTATTCCTCTGTTTTTTAATAGCCACCAATCTAATGGGTGTAAGATAATATTTAATTGTAGTTTTTATTTGTATTTCCCTAATAGCTAGTAATGTTAAGCATCTTTTCATGTGCTTTTAAGCCATTGGTATTTCTTCTTTGGAGAAGTGTTTATTCAAATCATTTACTTATTTTTTAAATGGGTTGTTTGTCTTTTTATTTTTGAAGTGTAGGATTTCTTTATATTTGCTGAGTATTAGGCCCCTATCAGATATATGATTATCAAATTTTTTCTCAATTTGTGTAGACCACTTTTTCACATCCTTGGCAAACTCTTTTGAGATGCAAAAGTTTTTAATTTTGAGGAGGTCCCATTTTTCTATTTTTTCTTTCATTGCTTGTGTTTTGAGTGTAAAATTCATGAAAACATTTCCTAGTACTAGATTCTTGTAAATGTTTCCCTAAATTATCTTCAAAGACCTTTATAGCCTTGGATTTATGTTTAGATCTCTTATCCATCTTGAGTTAATTTTTTCATGAGGTGTGAGATGGTGTTTCTCTCTCATTCTTTTGGATATGAATATCCAGTTCTTCAAGAATCATTTGTTGATGGGAGCATTCTCTCCCAGTTGAGTGGGTTTGGTCTCCTTGTTGAACATCAGTTGCATGTATATGTAAGGATCTATATCAGAACTCTCAGTTTGGTTCCATTGGCTAATGTGTTTATCTTTGTGCCAATACCATGCAGCTTTGACCACTGTAACTTTGTTGTATGTTTTAAAGTCAGGTAGTGTGATCCTCCTATTTAATTTTTCTTTTTCAATATGTCTTTGGCTATTCGAGGTCCCTTGACCTTCCAAATAAATTTCATACTTAACTTTTCAAATTCAGTAAAAAATGCTGTGTTGATGTTTATTGGGATTGTGATAAAACTGTTAAATCAGTTTTGGTAGAATAGACATCTTAATGATGTTTATTCTTCTTATCCATGAACAGGGAATACTCTTCCATTTATTTAGGTCTTCTTTGATTTCCTTTAACAATATTGTGTAGTTTTCTGCATACAGGTCATTTGCTTCCTTGATTAAATTTATGTCTGGATATTTTATTCTTTTAGTAAATATTGTAAGTTGAATTTTTTTCTTGGTTTCCTCCTAAGATTGCTCAAAGTTGGTGTACAGAAATGCTAATGATTTTTGCACATTGATCATATAACCTGCCACATTACAGAATTCATTTACAAGCTCTAGAAGCTTTCTTGTTGCTTTCACAGGGCTTTCTACATATATGATCATGCCATCTCCAGATAGTGAAATTTTTACTTCTTCCTTTCTAATTTGCATGCCTTTTATGTCTTTTTCTTGCCTAATTTCTGATGCAAGTACATCTAACACAATGTTAAATAAGAGTGGTGACATTGGTCATCCTTGTCTTGTTCCAGATGAAAGAGGGAAAGCTTTTAAGATTTCACCATTAAATATGATGTTAGCTGTGGGCTTTTCAAATATACCCTTTATTATGTTGTGGAAGTTACCATTTATTCCTATCTTTTGAAGTATTTTTATCAGGAAAGGGTGCTGAATTTTGTTGAATGCTTTTTTTGCATCTATAAAGATAATCATTTGAGTTTTTTCTTTCAATCTGTTTATGTGGTGTATTACATTGCTTTTCTTATGTTGAACCATCCTTGCATACCAGGGATGAAACCCACTTGGTTATAGTGTAGAATTCATTGGACCTGTTGTTGAATATGATTAGCAAGTATTTTGTAGAGGATTTTAGCATCTGGCTTCATTAGAGAGATTGTTGTGTAGTTTTCCTTACTTGTGGCATTCTCATGTAGCTTTTTATTAGGGTGATGTTTGCATCTTAGAATGAGTTAGGCAATGTTACACTCCCTTCTAATTTTTGGAAGAGTTTAATCTGGTTTAGCTTAGTTCTTTCTGGAATATTTGGTAGAGTTCGCCTGTGATGTCATCTGTTCCTGGACTCTTCTTGGCTGGGAGGTTTTTGATGACTAATTCAAACTCGTTGCTTGTGATTGGTCTGTTGAGTTCATCAATTCCTTCTTTCATCAATGTAGGGTGCTTGTGTGTTTCTAGGAATTTGTCCATTTCCTCTAAATTATTGGTAAGAATAACTAAAAAGTTAAAAAGTAATAAAAATAACATATGGAATACATAAACTTAAAGAAAATATGGCTAATGTAAGTAATTCCTTGACAGGAATAACATTGAATGTTAATGCATTAAACTCTCCAATCAAAAGATGCAGATTGGCAGAATGGATAAGGAAAAATGATCCATCTATATGCTGTCTACAAGAAACGCACCTTAGACACAGGGATGCAAGGAGGCTGAAAGTGAATGGTTGGAAAACAATTTTACATACAAACAATAACCAAAAAAGTGCAGGAGTAGCTATAAAAATATTGGACAAAAGAGACTTTAAATGCAAAGCTGTTCTAAGAGACAAAGAAGAACACTATATATTAATAAAAGGGGTAATCTATCAAAAAGAAAGAATAATCATAAACATTTATGCCCCTAAGCAAGGTGCTTTAAAAATGAGGCAAACATTGAAAAAATTAAATGTAGAAATAGTTGTTTCTATTATTATAGCATGGGATTTTAATACACCATTATCACCATTAGACAGAACATCTTGACAGAGGATAAAATAAAAAAACAGAGACCTTGAATAATATCTTTGAGAATCTGGACCTAATAGACATATATAGAATATTACACACAAATACAGTGGGATATGCATTCTTGAGTGCATGGATCCTTCTCCAGGATATACCACATGCTAAGCCACAGAACAACTGTCAATGAATTCAGAATGATTGAAATTTTACAAATAATTTCACTTTCCCAATGGAAAGAACCTGGAAATCAATAAGGGATATATAGGCAGATATGGCACATAGATATGGAAGTTAAACAGCACACACTTAAACAATCAGTGGGTCAAGGAGGAAATTTCAAAGGAAATAAGTAACTACCCTGAAATGAATGAAAATGACAACACAATATATCAAAACCTATAGGATGCAGCAAAAGCAGTGTGGAGAGGGAAAATCATAACCAAAAATGCCTTAAAAAGAAGAACAACTTAAGTGAAAGATATAACTGCATAAAAGGAGGAATAGCAAAAGAGCAACAAACTAAATCCTAAGCAAATAAAAAGAAGGAAATAAAGATTAGAGCAGAGCTAAATAAAATTGAAAATAAGAATTAACTAGAAAAAAATAAACAAAACCAAGAGCTGCTTCTTTGAGAAAATTAATAAAATTGACAAATCCTTAGCTAGGCTAACAAAGAAGGAAATAGAGAAGATGCATATTCATAAAATAAGAAACAAGGAAGAAGATATCAGCACTGAACCCACAGAAATAAAGAGTATCAAAGAGTATACTTTGAAATATTGTTTGCCAACAAGATGGATAATTTAGAGGAAATGGACAAATTATCTTTTTTATTCTATGAATATAGAGCTATAGGTTTCCCTCTCAGAATTGCCTTTGATTCAATCCATACATTTTGGTATGTCATGCATTCATTTTCATTCACCTGAAGATATTTTCTAATTATTCTTAAGAATTCTTCTTTGGCTCATTGGTTGTTTAAGAATGTGTTATTTCCTATCCACATATTTGTGAATTTTCCAGTTGTCTTTCTGTTATTGATTTCTAGCTTCCTTCCATTGTGGTCAGATAAGAGTCTCTGTGTGATTTCAATATCTATAAATTTATTGTGACTTTTTTTGTATTTCCCTGTTAGAACCTTGAGGATGATCCATGGGTAAAAGGAAGGAAAGTGTATTCTGCTGTTCTTTGACGTTTCATGTATATTTTTATTAGAGACAGTTAGTTCATAGTTACACTAAAGTCTTCTATTTAACAATTAGCTTCTGTATAGATGGAATTAAGATATCACCTTAGGCCAAGAAAGGAACCTTACCCATGTGTACAGATAGGGTGAGTTTGTCCCAGCAGTTGAAGAGTTCCCACCCAATGATCTAAGACAGTTTCACGACCCCAGGGTACAGAGAAGATGGAGCACAATCCTCAAGGATTAGGGAGGTTAAGGTCACTATCCCATAGGTCTGAAAGGGGTGCACCATTCCCCCATGGATTAGGGAAGCCCAGGTGATCAACTTGCTGTTATGAGAGGGCTGATACTGTATCCTAAAGTTTAAGGAGGATGTTGTCTTCACTTCACTATACTAGGGAGGTTAAGATTATAACCCAAAGATTTGGTATAGTGTGGCTATCACCCCAATGCTCCTGAAGGGTAAGGTCTAGAGGTTGATTGACACCCAGATGTTTGATGAGGTTGGAACAAAGAAAATGGCCATTGGGCAAGCCTGTGAAAAGCATGGGTCTTCATGAGGCTCCAAGGAGAAGAAACTATCATCTTAAGAATGGCTCTCTGACTTTGACATCTAATGAAGTATGTCCTGCATGTTCATTGAACTATAGAGGACACATGACTCATGATTCCCTCTCAATTTTCCATTATTGTAATTAAAATGTTTATCCTTTGTCTGCCATTCAGTGTATTGGAAGCAAATAAATTGTTTTGTAAGTTTCAGAGGTTTACAGCAGACAGGAGTTTGCCCCAAGATAAACTCTATTTCTTTAAACTGATTATGATATGATTTTCTTCTTAGTATTGTTACTGAATTAACGTTTTTTGAATATTGTAATGTCTTTTTGGAATTCAGAGGGTGGAATCTGGCAATTTTGCATTGTTTATGAATTCCAAAAATATATATTGGATTTTGTTTGTCAACTGGTCTGTACCTGGCTGAGATTAAAGTGTAATTAGGGCTTTGATTGGGCCATGTCAGTAGGATGTTCAGTTCCTGCCCCCTTGTTGGCAGGGACTCAGAGAGATGGCAAAGAAGGGTGTTGGAGTTTTGATGCTGGAATTTTGAGCTGGAGTGCTGGAAGTAAGCACACAAAGGAACAGAGCAGCTGAGCCTGGAGAGAATCTAGCCCCAGGGAGAGAGACAGAGCCAGTCACTGATAGTCTATAGCTGGCCTTCTGGAGAGAACAGGACACCTAAGCCCAGAGAGAAACAAGCCCTGGGAAGAGAGGAACCCAGGAAGCCTGAACTCTTGGCAGATGTCAGTAACCATCATGCTCCAATACATGGCAACAGACTTTGGTGAGGGAAGTAACTTATGCTTTCTGGCCTAGTAACTGTAAGCTTCTACCCCAATAAATACCTTTTACAAAAGCCAACAGATTTCTGGTGTTTTGTATCAACACCCCTTTGGCTGAGTAATACAATTTGTTACAATTCATGAACAAATATTGGAGCATTGCTAATAAACATGATCTATAGTTTACATTATGTTTTATACTTTGCAGTGTACAATTTTTAGGTTTCGGCAAGATGTATAATGGTCTGTATCTGTCATTGCAATATCAAGCAGAAAAATTCTAATGCACTATAAGTTACCTGCATTCCACCTGTTCTTCCTTCTTCCTCCCATTTAGAACCTCTGGTAACCACTAATTTTATATCAATGTTACAAATTCTCCTTCACTACTATAATACTAATTCTATTTTGATCCATGGTTACATTTCACCATTATGTTTGCTCATTACTCAATCTTGAGGATTTTGGGGAAAATGATGACTGCTCTGCTTTTGATTGATAGGGGACTAAGGTCTTGTGGTTCAGAAAGAAGAAGCTGTTTGCTTGCAGGTTTCAGTACTCTGCTTTTTGAGATGGTGTTTCTCCATCATCATCATTTTGTTTACTGTCCTGGGAAAGACTGATGAACTGGAGTGTAGGTATTGGCTGCAACTCTGCTAAGATTCAGGGATGAACCAGCTTATGAACAAACCACAGATTTAATATTATGGGATGTATTTTTAACAAGTATAAGGCTTATCATAGGTTCATGTAAAGGGGTAGAAAAATAATGTGTAGGGAACTTATAAATTAGTCTTAGTCTATTACATTGGGGAAATATATATATCATATATTCCAAGGTAAGGCCTATCAATGGGATGGTGAGTTCAAGGGGTTGTGTGCCTTGCTTATAATGTCAAAACACCTCTAGAGCCCTCAGGAACACCCCTGTTTGAGAATGATTGACCCCACTCCCATCACTGGACTACCATCACTCCCATCCACTGCCAAACCACCCCCATCCATATGGGAAACTTTTGATTTATTATTCAATATCTTTAATTCTTAATTATCTGTACTACTTTCTACTTTACATTGAAAAATATTAGGTAATTTGTATGTATACATTATCTTATTTTTTGGTTTATGATTAAAAGGAGTGACACATTTGGCATTTCACAGGTGCTTCATTGTTTAAATTTTGTTTCATTTTACTTTCAACTTCTTTTGGGTTACCTTAGATTGTAACTTCCAAGAACCTGCTTCTACTATGTGTAGGCAAGCTGACTTTAACTATATATGCTTCATTTGTGTAGTTTTTCATCAGCATGCAAAAACAAGGCCCCATCATGTGTGAAAACATATAAAAACATGAAAAAAGAAAGCTTTTTTGCTGTTTGTGACTCCCATTCTTAGGTTTCCATTATTGCACATCATAAAATTTTTCCTCTTCCTTAACCCTATGCATCATTTATATGGCTCTTGTTTTGATACAATTCTCCATGATATTTCTGAATATACTGTTTTGTGAGTAGACTGAATCTGACTTTTTTTTTCCTTCTTCACATCCAGTGCAAAGTTGTAAATGGAGACAGATTGCTACCTACAAATGCTCCAGATGTTAAAATGTTTCCCAATATCAAATTAATACCGTGGCATCAACACATTCCTCCCATACCCTCCAGTAAGGTTGGGATTTATTGTATTCCCTACTGGTTTACCCTTCCCCTGTATAAAGGGTAACATTTTCCCTTGGTGTAAAGCCTCCATTATATCAAGATGGAAGGACCCTTAATTATGGTACTGGAGCCTAAGTGTATCAGATTAAACACTATAAAAATTGGCAAGATGTTCTTTTAAGGGAAGAGGAAACTGACCCAATAAATATCTCCAATTTTCAACCCGAACTTGATTTTTAAATCTTTGAAGGATAGTACTGAACATGTCCCTTGGATCATCTTTTGAGTTAATCCATGATGCAACAGCATCACAAAAATATATATATAAAATCTTGACTTACTCCACTGGAATTCACACTGATCATAGTACAAATTCCACAGAATATGGCATCTTTTTTCTCATTGTCCCTTATGTTTCTCAGAGAGGTGCACCAAGGTCTTGTAAACTTCTGTAGCATATGGGCCATCTCTTGAAGACATATATAACCAAGACGACCAAATGTTATTGCTTATTCTCTAACATTGTCTTTGATGTGTTGGGTCTGTCAATGATTTCTACAAACTGATGTAACTCTTTAGGAATATAAGGCTGCATATCTATGCCCATTTGAATGGAAATTTCTCCAATTGTCCATATGGCATTGTTGCAGACTGAAATGAAGTCTAGATTCATGTTGGTTCCCAATATGGGCATGAAATCAGCTATATAAGGATTAACATGCTGAAAGCAAGGTTTTGTCAGGTTACCTAACAGTGCAATGGAATTCTGTCAAAAGTCTGACATTTTATCCTGCATGCATTGGTATATTAATATTAGTGTTTGAATGTTAATTCATGCTACTAGTTGTTCAATGTTGCCTGCAAGTCTTTCAGCCAGCCCACTCAGTAAGTCAAGAGCCACTATCGTAATATCTTCATCTGGAGCCTCATCTTGGTCTGGTTGAGCATTATTCAGCATGGCTTGTGCAAGAGTCTTCAGTACTAGATTTACACAATGCTGATACACAAGTTCTTAATATGGAAGGAAATCAGATGGCAGGGCTGTGACAACAGAACATAGGCACTCAGGTAAAGTTAAGAGATCTTTTTCTTCATTTTTAACATGTTTCATTTTTGGATCAGTGGCTACATTAGCATCTGAATATATTCTGGTTTAAGTGATATTTTACTGAATCTGCTAATGACATGATCTTATACTTCAAAATCCCTGAAAAATCTACAACAAAGCTTCTAGAGCTTATAAATGAGTTCAGTAAAGTGGCAGATTATAAGAATAATGTGCAAAAATCAGGAGCTTTCTATGCACCAATAATGAGTAACCTGAGGAGGAAATCAAGAAAAAATTCCCATTTAAATAACAACTAAAAGAATAAAATGCCTAGGAATAAATTTAACTAAAGGTGTAAAAGGCTTATATGCAGAAAACTAAACAACACTGTTAAAGGAAATAAAGAAGATCTAAATAAATGGAAGAATATTCTCTGTTCATGGATAAGAAGACTAAACATCATTAAGACTTCCATCCTATCAAAACTGATTTACAGATTTAACACAATTCCAATAAAAATTACCACAGCATTTTTACTGGATTGAAAAAGCTAACTATGAAATTTATTTGGAGGGGCAATGGATCCCAAACAGCCAGAGACATATTGAAAAAGTAAACATGAAATGAGAAATCACACTACCTGACTTTAAAACATGCTGTAAAGCTACAGTGGTCAAAACTGCATGGTTTGCACAAGGATAGACATACTGACCAATGGAACCAAGTTGAGAGTTCTGATATAGATCCTTGCATATACAGCCAACTGATATTTAACAAGGCAATGAAGCATGCTCAACTGGGAGAGAATGGCCTCTTCAACAAATGGTGCTTGGGGAACTGGATATTGATACCCAAAATAATGAGA
>JAQZBX010021064.1:0-32557 GCA_029593785.1 Cabassous unicinctus
CAGGAATTAGCAAAATACTCACAAGTTGGCATCTATAGTATGAAATTCATTAATCCTAACACAGTCAACCAAAACTCTTTTATCTGTTGCTAATTCAACACTTTCCAGCTGAAAGCTAAATATTGGTAAGTATATATATAAAACTGCTCTATTTATCTGCCATTCTGTAACTTTGTTCAATATTGACTTAATCTTTTAATTGATTATATTATTTATGTTTCCCACTCTAATTGTCAGTATAAGCTTATTAAATTAAATATACATGTTAACATTTATCTTGTATCTATCCAGGACTCTAGCCAAAAATAAGCCAAGTATATCAGTGTGTCCCCTGGTTTGGTAAGCATGTGAATGTATGTATACATATCATAAAAGATTGGAATATAACAGTTAAACCCATTTATAAACAATCCTTCACTTATTTTATATTCTTTCAATTATTAACAAAAATACACTAACTAAATTTCAATAAAAATCCAGCCACAAGAAATTTTCAACACACCCACCATGTGTCAATATCATGTCTTTAAGGCTTTACGCCTTACTCATTCTGCCTTCCCACAAGCATGTGTTTATCCTCATTGCAGCCCCCTCAAGAACACTTTTAACACAACTCTATAAACATCTCCAAAGTTCTCTTACCCAAGCAAATAACTCCAAGCTAATAGTAATAATAATAGGGTCAAGTTATTGTTGAAAAAAGTAATCACATCCAGAAATTGATGTTACAAAAACAAAAAGGGGGAAATGGTGAGGTGCAAGAATAAATTATATCAAGCATTATTTACTGTTGCCGGGCAGGAACTGGGTCCGTGAAAATGGTGCTGCGGATGAGAAACAATAAGACAAAGAGAAGAAAAAACTGGGATCAGGGGACTCTCCATCTGAAATGGTGAGAAGAGCCCAGCCACACCATAGAGCATGGCTTTTATTTGGTTTTTGACTAATCAAAATACATATGCACATATCCAGAGGCAATAGATATGTGACAGTTTACATTTTACTAAAACCCAGCAAGTCTTGAAGGGTTTTACATTCCTGCATGTAGCAGATGTTGTAAATCTTATCTAACATACAAAAGAATAGAAGCTCAGGATGTTTCCCCACCCAGCTACTATAAGATCCTATCTCATTATCTTGAGACTAGGCTCTTATCTCCTACATTCCGAGGTATCTCCTACATTCCAAAGTGATCTGCTTACTGTCAGTAGTCCTGGCCTTTGATTGAAACTCCATCATTTCCCCCTTTTTTATTAATTAAATTTTTTCAGTGAAGACTATAGGAACCCTTATATATGCTGATACAAGGTGACCTTCTGTCACACTTGTCTTCTTCCATAGGCTCTTGTGACTGTGCCTGTCTTAGGTTGTCCTCCTCTGAGAATCTTACCCATCATTGGCAACCAGTCAAGCCTTTGAGCTCTTACATGGAAGGCAATTTCATTAATATTTATACTTCTTCAGGTTCCTTAAGTGAATATTTTTGTGCAGATAATTAGTATTAAGATTAAGGGGTTATTAGTAGAATCTTTCTACTAAATAATGCAAAATTAGTTTTTCATGGCCAAGTTTATAACATAAATGCTCTAATTCTTCATTTTTTCTATGAATATATGTCATAACTCTACCCTTGACAATACAAACAATTAAAATGCATATAACAATAATTCCTAATCCATTCCAAAATGATATTTGAACTGTTTTTTTGTTTCCACCAGTGAAATGGAAATTTTCAGACCATTTTTTATGCCAGTCCTTAATATTTTGTTGAGTTTGAACTCCTTGATGCAGGGCTGTGCCAGTGACAGCTGCAGTGGTTATGATGCCAATCAGTACCAAAATTCCTGTTATTAAAAGTCCAATCAGTCTTTTAGATCCTTTTAAATAATGGTCGAGGAAATGCCACAGCAACTGGGATTCTGGAGACTGCTGACAATGTCTGGTCATCTGAACCGGTAACCATAGTCCTTTTCTTCTTCTAGCTATAAAAAGAGTTTGATATTCCTGCAAATATGAATTCTTAAGACATGTGAATAATGAGCAATTGGAGCAAATAATGTTCCTTTCACCAAAAGTTACTTTTCCAATGAAAAAGAGAAAGCTTACACATACTGTAAGAAATTGAGTTGATTTTCTTTTTTAAAATAGTAATATTAGTTTTACTGCCCTGCCATTCAAAAATTGGACCAGTTCCCAAAAATAATTTCCACAAATAACTTTGAGTTTTGTTAAGTTTAGTGTCCCATGGTTGTGGGATATATCTTCCTTGATTTTTCCAAATTATTGAGCTGTTAGTAAATGCTGTATTACCCAAATTCCAAAAATAAGGATTACTGTCATTAGTAATTATGGTTGAATTATTAATGAACCAAGATATGGTTGTGTTTTTAACAGGCTTCGGTATCCCTATAAGGGCCCGATCCTTTACAATTCCATAGGAATCATTAAACAACACAGCCTCTGTAAGCCCATGACAAATATGCCATTTGTCATTAAGTAGTCAGTTGTGAGAGGGACATGTAAGATTTACCATATTTTCTGGTTTATATGGTAAAGAATGGAAAATGAAAACATAAATTCGAGTTTGATTTTTCCTTGTTAAAACTACTCTGCGATTTTTAGGTTGCATGCATACAGAACCATATCCAATACAAAGAGTGCAGTCTATAAAAGGTAAAATTAAATTTCCCTTCTTCTTTTGGCTTTAAGGGTAGTCGTATATCTATAGGTCCTGGTAAATGGTGAGATTGATTAAGATAAATTGGGTAAGACTCATCACTCCAAATTAACAGCTCTAGAAGATGTGGGTTGGTTATGTATGCCCAATAAGTGTAATTATGATGTGGTATCTTACCTTGACCTAATACTTTACCTATAATTAATTGAATGTGAAACCACCATGTACATAGTTTAAGTTTGGGCAGCATCTTCAACTCTAGGCTTGATTCTTCTGGAGGGGATCCACTGTTGTTCTCCTGTTTCTGTAATGATAAGAGCAAACCCTCGGCCCCAAATCTTTACCTCTCCTTTTTCCCAGTTTTTGGTTGTTTCATTTTTCCAATATATTGGTTGTCCACATTTTTCATTTTTATTCTTTTTATTAACCTCCCAATGTCTTTCTGCTGCTGTGGTATTAGAAATTTGTTGTCTATTAAGAAAATTTAAGGTAAGCAATGCTTTAGATAGTTTGTCTTTGGCAGATTCGCCTCCATCTCCCCCTTTTGGTTTTGGCGACATTACTTTTAATGAGTGATTGCTTTTTTCTACTATCGCTTGTCCTTGGGGGTTATATGGAATTCCTGTAACATGTTTAATATTCCAGTCACTGCAAAATTTTTTGAAAGATTGACTAAGATAGGCAGGCCCATTATCAGTTTTTAGCTGTTCTGGCAGGCCCATTACTGCAAAACAATGTAATAAATGAGAACGTACATGTGAGGCCTTTTCACCAGCTTGAGCAGTTGCCCAGATAAAATTAGAATATGTGTCCACTGTTACATGCACATACTGAAGGCGGCCAAAAGAGGGCACATGTGTAACATCCATTTGCCAAATCTCATTAGGATGTTCTCCAGGGGGATTAGTTCCTGTAGAGAAAGTGGGGGCATTTATGGGCCCACAAGTAGGACATTGTCTAACAATCCTTTTACTTTCTTTTACTGTTAAACGGGGATATTTATGATGTAAGCCAGAAGCATTAGTATGTGTAAGTTTTTGATAATCAGCAGCAGATTCTGTATGAGCAATAAGTTTATCTACCAAATCATTTTGTGAAGCCATAGGGATGGGAAGTTGAGAATGGGAATGAATATGAGCAATGTAAATTGGATTAGATCATTCATGAACAGTTTTTTGTAATTGTAGGAAAAGAACTTCTAATTCAGAAGCTGGAGTTATCTGAGCTGTTTCTATATAACAAACAACATGGCAAACATAAGCAGAATCAGACACAATATTTAAAGGTTCAGAAACATCAGTTAGCAATTGAATAACAGCCATTAGTTCTACCTTTTGGGCAGATAAATAAGGTGTTTTCCAAGATTTTGTAGCTGGACCTAAATAGCCTGCATTTCCATTACTGCTGCCATCAGTGTAGTAAGTTGGTACAGCAGAGAGTGGTTGTTGTTTGACAACCTTAGGAAGAATCCATGAAGTACATTTTAAAAACTGTAAAAATTTTGAATTTGGGAAATGATTATCTATTGTTCCAATAAAACCTGCTAAGGCCTCTTGCCAAGAGCTACTGAACTGCCAGAGCTGAGAAAGCTCCTGCTTTGTAAGGTCTAGTATGATTTTTTCAGGATCTCTAGCGATAAGCTGTCTCAGGCGAATACGGCCTTTTGATACTATTGCTAAAATTTTTTCAGGATAAGTATGAAGTTTTTTTGCATCTTTGTTGGGTAGAAATATCTATTCTATTATGCCCTCCTCTTGCCAAAGTATCCCAGTAGGGGAATGGCAAGATGGAAATATTAAAAAAGAAATTGGAAGATTTACATTTATCCTTGTTAGTTGGCTATTTTGCACTCTTTTTTCCAGCCATTTTAACTTCTCTTTTGCTTCTGGGCTTAAAATGTGAGGACTATTTAAGTCAGGGTCTCCTGTTAAAGTATTGAAAAGGTTAGTTAAAGCATAAGTTGGAATTCCTAAAGTAGGCCATACCCAATTAATATCACCCAGTAATTTCTGAAAATCATTTAAAGTACGTAAATTGTCAGTTTGAAACTGGACCTTTTGTGGACTTATAATATTTTTATTAATAGTATGACCTAAATATTGAAAATGAACCTGTTTTTGAATTTTTTCTTCTGCTATTTGCAACCCATGTTGAGGAAGAACTTCTTTAGCCAGCTGAAATAGTTGTTTCAGCTCAGAAGATTGCTCAGTAGCAAAAAGAATATCATCCATATAATGAATAATTATAGCCTTAGGAAATTGTTTTCATAAAATTTGTAATGGAATGTGAACAAAGGATTGACGTAATGTAGGACTGTTCATCATTCCCTGAGGTAAAACTTTTCACTGATATCATTCAGTAGGAGCTGAATGATTAATAGAAGGAATCGTAAATGCAAAATTTTCTCTATCATTTGGATTAAGAGGAATAATAAAGAAACAATCTTTTAAGTCAATAATAATAATATGCCAATTTTGTGGGATCATAGTTGGGGATGGCAAACCAGGCTGTAAAGACCCCATAGGTTGAATAACTTTGTTAATTTCACGCAAATCAGTTAACATGCACCATTTGCCAGATTTCTTTTTAATTACAAAAACTGGAGAATTCCACGGACTAGTAGAGGGCTCAATATGCCCTGCTATTACCTGCTCCTGCACTAATTTTTTCAGGGCTTCCAATTTTTCTTTCGGGCAGGACCACTGTTCTACCCAGATAGGTTTGTTTGTTAGCCATTTTAAAGGCAATGCGAAGCCCTTTGTAACAGTAGCCCCTACTCTAAATTTGAATATCCTAGGCGACGGTAGTCTCCAGTAAGTCGCGTTTCAGGTCGGGAAGGGGGAGCATATTGCATATGAGTAATAAGATGTTTAGCTGTATCAGAAACGTGAGGAATATTCAAATAAGCTCCCCATTGGTGTAATAAATCTCTTCCCCATAAATTAAGTCCTACATCCACAACATAAGGTTGCAGAGCAGACTCTTGTCCTTCCGGACCTTCTACCTTAAATATCTGAGTACTTTGGTAAACATTTGTCATTGTTCCAATGCCAGTGAAAACTGTAGGCACCTTTTGCAAAGTCCAAGCTTGTGGCCAATATCATTTAGCAATAATAGAGACATCAGCCCTGGTATCCACCAATCCTAAAAATATCTTTCCATTTATTTTTATGGTAATTTCAGGCCTTTCATCCCCAATTGCTGTTTGCCAAAAAACTTTACTCCCGATGGAACCAAATTCCTCTACACGTTTTATAGGAGGTTTACGATACGGTAACAAAAGAAGTTGAGCTATGCTATCTTCTAATTCAATTTGATAGGGAGTTAAACTTTGTACCAATAAACAAATTTCTCCATCAAAATTGGAGTTAATGATCCCAGTTTGCACTAAAACACCTTTGGTCGTAAGACTGCTATGGCCAATAATGAAACCTACAGTGTTTTCTGGGATAGGCCCTTTAATTCCTGTCCTTATTTTTTGTATACCCAGTGAAGGTGTAATAAACTTAGTTTCAGCTGAGGGAAGATCGACAGCTGCACTGCCTTTAGTAACTGCCTTAAGTTCTGTTATAGGCCAGAGTGAGCTGCTCCGTTGCTGACTGGGTAGATTTGAGCTAGGTTGGGAAATATGCTCATATTGTTTGTCTGAGGGCCTTGAGCAAGGCCCGCTTGGAAGTTTCCCGACTTATTAATGAGACTGCCATTTTTTTTATATCTAGAATGGCATTCCTTGGCCCAGTGAAACCCCTTCTGACATATAGGACATACACACATCGGTATTGATCTATTATTGCTGTTGGCTGTAGCTCTCATACCAGTATTGGCTCGGCAATCCTTTTTCATATGACATGGCTTCCCACATTTAAAGCAATTTAAATTATTAATCATAGGACTATGTCCCTTTAGAGCAGCTGCAAGAAGGGTCATGTTATATGAATTAGACCCAATGTCTTGGCATGCACTAATATAATCCTGTAAAGTACCTCCATTTGCCTTTATCGGATACAAAGCCTTTTTACACTCACTATTAGCATTATCAAAAGCCAACATCAGAATAAGCATTTCTTTAAGGTCAGATTGAGTTACTGTCTTGTTGACTACATCTGCCAGCCTCGCTACAAATTCAACATAGGGTTCAGTATTTCCTTGAACAATTTTTGAAAATGATTGTACAGCCTGTCCAGGGATGGAGATTCATCACCAGGGAGCTAGGCAGCACAATCGAACTTGTACAATGGCAATATCATCATATTGAGCTTGGCAAGGAACTCCAGCCCATTGACCTATTCCTAATATTTGTTCAGCAGTAATAGGCACTGGTGGATTTTGTTGTTGATTTTGTTGTGCTACAATATTAGCTTCATCAGCCCACCAAGTTTTAAATTGTAAAAATTCTGCTGGACTAAAAACAGCTTGAGCCAACAAATCCCAGTCCCAGGGTATTAATCTGTCTGCTTGTGGCATTCCTTGCACCAATCCTTGAGTATAAGGAGAATTTACACCATATTGAGTGCATGCTTGTTTTAATTCTTTGATAGTTTTAAAAGGAATAGGAGCATGCTCATATTGTACACCCCCTTGGGGATTGTCAGCATCTACTGGAAGTTGAGTAGCTGTTACCGGAAAAGTAGAAAATGATTGCATAGCCTCTGAATCTCCCTCTCTACTTCCCTGTGCTATACTTCTCATATTTGAGGAGAATGGTGCTGGCACAAAAACA
This sequence comes from Cabassous unicinctus, assembly GCA_029593785.1. NCBI lineage: Eukaryota > Metazoa > Chordata > Mammalia > Cingulata > Chlamyphoridae > Cabassous > Cabassous unicinctus. The sequence goes on from JAQZBX010021064.1 coordinate 7,398, forward strand.
GAAACATTTGAAGGGTCATCAAATGTTGTAGAAAATGGATCAGTAGATACCTTAGGCAGTGCAGATGCTGGTTCAAAAGACAATAAATCATAATTTGGAGTGGATGGCACAGTGACCGCTGGAAAAGTTTCATAAACTTCCTTTTTCCTTTCCTTCTTTTTATTAGACCTGAGTTTATCTGTTTTTGCCTGTTCATTAACTTTTTCATGTATATTTTCATTAAAATCACCATTAGCTTGTTCTGCTATCAGTCCAGCAATAGCAGTATCCTGTTTACAATCTTCATCTTTATCTGATTGTAAAGGTTCAAGAGCAACAGAAATAAGACTACACAAAGACCATACATGAAGGGGAATTATTTCTCCCTTTTGATGAGCCCTTTTTAAAGCTTTCATCATGCAATCTTTCCTGAATTATCACAAAACAAAGTATTTATTGGGTAGAGTGGGGAACGGCAGTAGCGCTTTCTTAATCAGAAGACGATGCCTTCACATCCTTGAACAAAGCAAATGCTCCTGACCCTAATTTATACATACATGACTATATAAGAAACTGTTTGATCATTATGGTTGGAAGAGTATCTGGACTAGAAACCAGCACAACAAATTATTTCCCCCATTCTATAGCTGATTTAGAGGGGTCAAAGATGCATGCACATAGAAATCCTTACTTGAAAACAATGACTGATACCAATGATATGGATATTCCAAACAGTTTAAGAATTTTATGGGTATAATTCATTATAGTTGAATCTATGTTCAAATTCTTGACAATTATATGTGTTTTCCCAAAATTATTCTGGGAATGTCCTAAGGTGGAGGGGCACAATTTTTTTCTCCTTTCCCATTTTTTTCTCACTTCCAAAAATGAAGATATTCCTCCTATCCATTTACAAACTACCATGATGAATTGTCCCATGAGAAATACAAACAAAATGAAAATAACCTTCCAAACTCAAAACAAAAAGACAACTTGAATATTATTATCCAGATATTTTCTTTAATCAATGTACCTTAAACACATGGTATGACTTCTTGTTTCTTCCTGGCTTTGTCATCTTTCTTTCCATTAGGGATTGACTCAGATCCCCAACAAAAGGCATGTTTAGGTCCCAACCCCTGGCACTGTGAGTTTGAACCCATTTGTAAATAGGATCATTGAAGCTGTTATTAGTTAAGGTGTGGCCAAACTGAATGAGGTTGGACCATAATCCAATATGGCTAAAATCCTTATAAGCAAAGAAAATTGGACACAGAAGAGAAACCCAACAGAAAATACAAGAACCAAGAATTGATTGCACTCTGCCCCAGATTGCCACAGTCTTTAGAAAGAGGTCATTGTCTTGCTCATGTCTTGATTTTTTTACTTCTCATTCCTTCAAAACCATGAGCCAATAAATTCCTGTTATTTAAGTCAACCCATTGCATGTTATTTGTTTTAGCAGCCAGAAAATTCAGATGCTTTCTATGGAAATTAATGGCCTTAGACATATATTTTAGCTTAAGTGATAATGTGTTGAAATCCCATATATAGTAAAATGATCAAATTTAACACACTTTCTTTTTTCTTAGTGTATCCCCAAACAATTGTCCCAGGATGTATCACTCCCAAAGAAGAGAGTCTCATGAGAATAAAACTGTAAGAACATCTCTGAAAATCAGTGTTTGCACTGATGCCTTACATCATCTAGTAAACCCACTCACACCAAAGCTGACTTGCCTTTTTATTTTAGTTTTAAGAAACTTTGAAGTATTTTTAAAGATTGGTTCAAATTAAAATGAAATTTGAGTGGAATTGACTTTATGATCTTTATATGTAAATTAAATAATCTAAATGTGAAACCTATGCTTTTCATGAAAATGTAATTTAAGCAATAAAATAATACAATTTTAATAAAATGTTATATCTGCAAGGTTCAAAAAAATCAACAATATTTGCTATTTGATTTTTATTTCATTATTTAAGAAAATTGCCTCAAATTGGAAAAATAACAGATGCCCTTAATTGTCATAGGACAAATCTTAGAAAACTCTTTTGTTAACCTTTCCAAAACTTGAGAAAGTGATTGACTCCAATGACTGCAAAGCAAACCTAAATATGTTTGCTAAAACAACAACCACTTACTATTTCTCACTCGTGCAAGAATCTTCTGGGTAATTTTGCTAATCTTTAGTCCAATCTCAGCTGATCTTGGCTTGGCTTGCTCATATAAATGAGATCAGTTGGCAGTTAAGATAGCCTTACTCTCAAGTGTGGTGGTTGGCTAGTTGTCGGCTGGTATGAGTTAGAGTAAGGGAGAACGGGCTATGAGTCTCTCATTTTATATCAGTTTATTCAATGTTTGTTCACATGACAAGTTTACAGGATTAGTAAAGACTGTGCTTAAGGTATAAGGCTTCTCAAATGTTTGGAACTGGCACACTGTCACCTTCTATTAAGCAAAGCAATTTGCAAATCCGCCTACCTACAAGGAGTGGAGAAATAAAATCCACTACTTGATGTGAAAAGCTGCAAAGCCACAATGGCAAAGGTCAGGAATACAGAGAGGAGTGGAGAATTGGGGCCATGTTTGCAAATTATCCCTTTGAAAAACATGTCATTTCCTAATTTTAAGCTTCTAGGAAAATTGGAAAGCAAATTAACTGAGTTTCATGCATTCTTTAAAATGTTTTTGATAAAAATCATGTGAGAAATTGGCACATAACTTGGATGGAATTGAAAATTGAGTGCCATTGTCATGACAACATAATTTTCAGCAGTTTCTACTCCAAGTTTTTCAATATGGTGAGGTTTTCTCAGCATAGTCATCAATTTAAAAGTAGAAATAATATTGATGCTGAATCCTATTGCCTTCTAGCAATAAGTGATCACAGTGGTTGAGTTCATGTGTCAATTTGGCCAGATTATGGTGTCCAGTTGTTTGGTCAAGCAAGCACTGGTCTGATTGTTACTGTGTGAATACTTCATGGACTTAAATCATCTGTAAGTTGATTGCATCTGTGACTGATTACATCTACAATTAACTGATGAGTTTGCTTTTAACAAACAGAGAAGTCTCATCCAAACAATTGAAGACTTCAAAAGGAGACGTGATCATTTCTGTAGTCAGAAGAGTGAATTTCCATCTGAACTTCAGCCAGCCAGCTTCTCTTGGGGAATTCACTGAAAAACTTTATTGGAGTTCATTGGAATTGCTTATCCCCACAGTCTCATGAGGCAATTCTAATAAAATCTCATAATAACACTAGATATAATGTTTCTTCTATTATCCTAGAGAATTCTGATGAATACAGTGATCATCTACCATGGTTATATTAATTTTTTAAAATCCAAACATCCTTCTAATAAAAATAAATATTTCCTATAATTATTTTCTAATTTCGATATTCATATTTTAATTAAAATTTACAATAAAATTACATTTCTTAATTAGCAGTGTATTTTTATTGTGTCATTACAACAAAAGTTTAACAAACCATAAAAGTATATTTAATAACATTGAAAAAATACAGTTGATCATAAGAAATGTAGTGTGATTCATAAACTCATAATGTTCTTTGGAGAACTGGAATTGAAATGTGAGTTAAAGGAGAAAAAGGAAGGGTATAAATATAACTACAAAAATTATCTTGTTTATGTATTTTAAATGATTTATCATTTATGATGGAAATTACACTTTTTGCTGCTATTTAAGTTTACAATGAAATATTGTATATGTCAGAATAAGTTTTTGGAGTATACATCCTTTCAAAAATCAATTAACAGCACATGGCCAAATATTTGAAGACTGCTATCTTAGTTTGACAGGGATGTTATGACAAACACTATTCAGAGTGGTTGACTTCAACAACAGGAATTTATTGGCTCATAATTTGGGAGGCTAGAAGTCCAAAATTAAGGTGTTGGCAAGGCTCTGCTCTCTCTACAGTATGTAGTGCTCTGATGGTGGCAGTCCTTTTTCATGTGGCAATCACTTTCTCTGGCTTCTCCTATTCTGGCTTCTAATTTTCTATCCATTTTCCTTTCCTTCAGCCATATTAAATTAAGGCCCACCTTCATTCAGTTTGGTCATACCAAACTGTTATTTCCATCACACAAAGTGATCTTTGTTTGCCATAGTAGGAGAGAAGCAAGTGAAGTTATTCTGTAATTTTCACTACATAAATTACATACTTCAGATATAAATAATGTTATTACTATCATTAATGCAACTCAAGGTTAATATAACTAATTTTCTAATTTCAAATGAAATTTGAAACTATATAGGTATCAAGTAACCATATTTACAATGGTTTCATACCCAGAGCAATGTATTAAGTTTAAGAACATGTTTTTCTGGGGGTACAGATCTCCAGGCCAACATAGCCTTTGTTTGGAACCCAAAAGACATATTGATTCCACATGCAAAATACATTCATTTCATTACAACATCCCAAAAGCCTTAAGTTATTTCAGTAACAATGCTAAGTACAAAATCTCATCATAATTGGTTATGAGTGTGTCCTGCTCTGGAACAGAGTTCTGCTCTTTATGTGAAACTGGAAAATATAGAATACAAGTTATCTGCTTCCAATATACAAATGAAGGAGAGACATAGTATAAACATTCCCATTCTAGTAGGGAGAAATTAGAAGGAGTCATGGGTCCCAAACAATCTGTATTCCAGCAGAGCAGACTCCATTAGATTTCAAGGTCTAACAATCTTCATGGATTGTTGTTTATTCCCTGGGCCTGATGGAGAGGCTGCCCCACACCTTGCAAGTGCTTGTACGGTGGTCATCTTCTCCCCAAACAATAGGATGAAGTCTCCACTCTTTCCAAGCACTGGGATGGCAGCAGTTCTCTGCACAGGCCCCATCTCTCTGAGCACTGAGGTGGAAATATGGGGAACAAGGCCCAGTCACTCCTAAATACCAAAGAAGATGGCCTGCTCCTCCACAGTTGGGAACCTACTCTTTCCACACACATGGGTTGGCCCAATCTCTTGATATGAGGAGACATCTTTTTTCAGACCTCAGCTTCCATGGTTTTGCCCTTGAAATCATTCTTTCTACAATTTATTCCTTTTCTGTCCCTTTCAGTCTAGTGTGGCAGTGGTTCTGATCATACGGATATCGCAAAAAAAATTGTTGGTTTTGCATGCAGTTCACAGAGGACCAACCCATCAGATAATGAACCTTCCACAGATCTTTCCTGCAAAACTGCATTTCCAGTCCTGACTTTCACTGAAATGGCTAACTGAATCCATGTTCAGGTAAACCTTCATAACTGCTTTATGCATACAATATTTTTTGAGATCCAATCTACATTTCTAAGCTTTGGGTTTTCATACTGTTATATTTGAGATCTGATGTAAAACACATTCAGGGTATAGACAATATCATTTGAAATGCAAAAACTGCATTCATGCCAAAGTAACCTGTATACTCAACTGACACACACAGAAACACACACATGCATGCATGCACACTACGTATTTGCTTAACAAACATTTTTTTTGAATCATTGACTCAATATTACCTTCTAACCTCCTTGATTTTGTTCATGTTATTCTCAGCTAATAAATCTCTTTCCTCACTGAAATGTATCTCATAAAATTTTGTCCATTCTCCAAGGCCAAGTTCAAATAATACTTATCTTATGAAGACATAAATTCTAATATCCCCAAATGGATTTGAACTTCTCCTTCTCCAAAATTCTCTCATGATACATATTATTTCTATCTTATACAATAACCACTTTCTATGATGACCTACAATTACCACTGAATTTTGTGTTCTTTGAAGGCAAGGGCAATGTCTTATTTTAACTACAATTTGTGCTTTTTAAAGAGAAATTCATGTGTTTGAGAGCCTACAATGTTAAAAATGCATTATAAGAAGTGGGAAGAAATTTTCTGTTAAGATGATACAAAGTACTCAACATACTAGTTATATTCTTTTAAGTCTTCACAATCAGATTATTCACAAGATCATCCTATTGCAATTTTGTAGATGAAAATTTATAAGATGAGAGAAATTAAGTTAATTGATCTTCTCTAGCAAGTAAGAGGGATAGCCAGATTTAGTCTCTTTAAAACAAAATTTAAAAAACAAACAAAAATTAAAACAAATTTAATGTCCTTTCCATTGTAAAATACTAACTGTTCATTGAAATCTAAAGGTATTTTTTAAAGCAACCTTTTGTGAAATAATTTGTTTACAATTCAGTAACAAATTTCACTATAATAATATACTTACAGAGAAAAGAGTTTAGTGCCCATTTTCTTAATGACAGCTTCCTTGACATCCTTATTCCTGAAACTGTAGATCAGGGGTTCAACTTGGGGATCACCATTGTATAGAACTCAGAGTCCACTTTGATAGTGTGCCTGGAGTTTTTGGAGTTGGGCACACAGTAGAAGAAGAGGATGGTGCCATGGAATATGGTGATGGCAGCCAGGTGTGAGGCACATGTGGAGAAGGCTTTGTGGCACCCACTGGCTGAATGCATCTTCAGGATGGTGACAACAATGAATACATAAGAGGTGAGAATGGTAAGTAGTGTGCTCACCACATTGAAGGTGGCAAAGATGAAAAGCAACAACTGGTTTAGGTAAGTATCAGAACAGGAGAGAGAAAGCAGTGAGGGGAGTTCACAGAAAAAGTGATTATGTTGAAACCATGAAAACATAATTTGAAAGCAGAGCATGTGAGTATCAATGAACAGGCAACTCCCCACGCATATGATCCAACCATCAACATGGCATAGAGTTTCTTGGACTTGACCATTGTGTAAAGCAGAGGGTTGCAAAGAGCCACAAAGCGTTCATAAGCCATGGCAGCTAATACAAAGAATTCACTCACTACAAAGGTACAAAAGAAAAAGAATTGAAGTACACATCCAAAAAAGGAAATGGATCTGTCTTTTATAACTGGGTTCACCAGCATCTTGGGAGCAGTGACAGAAGAATAACAGAAATCCACAAATGAGAGATGGCTGGGGAAAAAGTACATGAGCATGTGCAGTTTGGGGTTAATTTTGATTATCACAATCATTCCAATATTCCCTACAATAGTAACACTGTAGATAGCCAGAAATACTACAAAGATAGGGACCTGAAGTTCTGGGAAATTGGAGAAGCCTAGGAGGGTGAATGTGGCCTTGCTTTTATTTCTCTCTGACAATAACATGTTTTCTGTCTGTTGAAATCTGAAATTCAGTCCTGAAAACAGAAAAACATTAAGGAGAGTGTGCATACAGGAAGCTTGCATAAAGTGTAGCATAATACAATGACTAATTATGCCATATCTACAATGAGTAACAAAAATTGAAGGTTTTTAAAACTTATTTATCCCATGAACACATGGGGCATAAAGAGTGAACAGCCTTACCCTTTCATTTGTATCTTTGTTTTTAATGTGTTCTAACCCTTTAATTTTTTTCTTTATTATACAATAACCACTGCATCACTATCTGATGCAGCAAATTTGACATCAAAAAAATTTTACTTATATTTTCCAGAGAAAATTCTCCTCAAATCAGGGAGTCCTAACTTCCAATTCTTCTTCATTGTTTGAGGAATAATAAAATTAAAACAAATGCTAATCTAGGCTAATTTCTTTATTATGCAGATAACAAAACAGAAGCTAGAAATCCTGACTTTCCCAGTGACTTGCAGATAAAAACCAGTCTCTTAAGTGGTGGCTATGGCCCTGATCCCCAAACTCCCAGCCACATATAATTTTTCTATGCCAGACTCTGATCCATGTTCAAGGTTTATATATGAAAAGTTTTCCTTTGTTAATGATCACATTTTAAATTTTTGAGCAAACTAGAGACTCTAAAAGTGCACTATATCTTCCAGTGGCAGTGTGACATGTGACAGGGATATGACAGAGCAGTATCAGGATGAAACACGTGAGAATGGGGTTTAAAGAAATGGTTACATCCAGAAATACTAACATAGAGATTCTTTGACTTAGAAACTTTACTTTCCTAGGTCTCTCACTCTCTCTCTTTTCTTCATTCAAGATACATGAGATATTCATTCTGTGCCTGTATTACATGTGAAGGAGTAGGGTGAAAATCTTAATACTGCACTATGAAGTCATTTCATGGGAAAACAGTAATAAAAATGAATTATTAAATTCTAAAATTAAAGCCCAGCACCTCTCAGATCCCACCACTATACCATCTTTCTCTATCAATTCTGGTAAGGTTACCTCTGGTGTTAATTTTCCAATGCCTGAGCAATGAAGATGTCAGGTCATAAGCAAGATTGAGGCACTCAATGGCCTCATGTGTTCCTATACTCACACATTTGAAAATTAAAGACAATCTCAAAATGTGATCTATCACACAGCTGGACATTCTAATTATTATATTTTTTCTTAACACCATATTTCATTTATCTAAATGATTTGAGAATAAATTTTTAACCAATATATCTGTTTAATATTCTGGCTTTTTACTGTCTCAACTGCTGTTATTAAGTTGATGGTAATATTCATTATATCTTTGAGCCCAGGAAATAAGATAACTAAAATATTCTTTCTTATATTTTTTTCCAATTTTAATGTTTACTTTTGCTCCCAGAAGCAAACCTTTGTTCCATGTTTTATAATCTTAATTAAAGCTGGTTCCCTTAAATTTTTTTTACATATGAGAGTTCATTTGATCCCTGATTATTCAATTCTACTCATATACATTTTACCTTGACAACTCCTCTAAAAATCTACAGAAGAAAGAAAATACACCTTTATAAAACTCTTAGGCATTTATTATTCCTCCACTCCAGATATCTGTTGTTTGTGGCACTGCTATTTAGGAGTGGAGCTGAGCCAGCACCTCTATGCAAAACTCTGTTTAAAGATTCCTCTTCCTGTTCCTGTAATATTAAAATACAAAACTCTTATGATGACTGAATATTTCTCAAACACTGTCTTGCTCTAAAGAGAGGACAAGTTAATTTCTAGGCACTCTACATTGAAATTAATAAGAGCATATCTTTAGAATCCTAAAGCAAACCTGCTGCTGGTAGAGGTGGGATCTCTTTTGTCTCTGGAAAGGTTGGTAGGGAGGGATGCATGCAATCTTATATCTGGAGTCACAACTGTTGGACATGAACCCTAGAGACTTTTTCTTGCCCTATTCTCTAGAGATCACAAAATAAACAATTAAAATTAAACACCTTTCCCTGATAAAATTTTTGTGTACAAGAAAACTTGGAGGAAAATGTAGCACTATTAGGGACATTTAATCTGAAACCATTTATATTTTAAAGTCATTTCCCATAACCCCATGAACACCTTCTCACCCTCCAATAATTATAAAAATACATATAATAGCAGGATTCATCACTAGCAAATACTGAGTGATTAAATGTGCCAGAAATAGCCCTCTTCCTCCATATGACCCTCTCAAGCCATATTGGAGAAGTATGAAGATCCAGCTTTCAGGTGCTCATGAGTTATTGAGAATTAAAGCATAAATATTTATGGTGGTAAGTATTCAGTTTGACAAATGGTATAGTCTCTGTTAAATATCTTTTATTACTCTTTCTCCCTCTGTCTTTTCCCTCTATTCTGACTTCTTTGCAGTTCCTTGAAAAAATAGGACCCTCTTTTTATGGTCCTTTCTACTGGTGTAGTCTCTGACTAGAAAGCTCTCCTTTTAAGTTTTTGCTCAAATGGCCCTTGTCAATCACACACACTTCCATGAATACACTATTGTGTTGCAGGGGTTGCCCTACTACCCAATTTTAGTGTACATAATAAGCTTCAAACATCTTTATTGCATTTATTGTGCATTGTGTTTCCTCCTGCCTAGAATAAAGCTCCAGCAAAACAGGGAATTTCTGTTGTTTTGTTCACTGCTCTATGCCAAGCCCATAGACAGTGACTAGCACAAAGTCAATGTATCAAGAATAATTACTGAATAAAAAACAAGAACTTTCATGGAACTGGGAGTAGAGCCATAACTACCAAACTCTAGGGATTCAGGTATAGAGGAGACAGTTCAAAGAACAAACAACAATTAGGGTGGTTTTGGAAAAAGTGATTATTGAAACTAGGCAGACAAAACAAAATAAAATAAACAAAATGTCCATTTTACTTGATTTCCTGTATCCAGTAAGGTTTATTAAAATAGAAATATTGAAATTTAAAATTAAATACAGCCTCATGAAATTACTTACAAATGGAGACCAAATTCCTTTAGCAAAAGTTTGACAAAAAAGCAGCTTTAGCAAAGTTTTATTGTGATGTTCACTTCAGCAGCACATATACTAAAACTGAGGCAAGACAGAGAATGATTAGCATGGCCCCTGCGAAAGAATGACATGCAATTTTATGAAGCATCCCATATTTTTACTTTAGACTGTAAATATGTTACTGGAATAAAATTTTTTAAGAAAATTCAATTGTGCAAAAATGAAAGTTATAGTGTGTCCATTTATATATTTCTTGCAAAGAAATATAGTCTCTTTGTAGAAATGATTAACATCATTGAATATAGACTGTTGGAAGAGTACGCATTAATTAATCATTATTAAAACAGTAACTGTTTCATGAAAATTGCTTTCTGGTATGGGAAACAGAGAAAGGAGTTTGAGTACATAATGAGGTTACACAGGTATTCATTTATTAATTCATTCATTAAATATCCAAATATTTATAATAGGTGTAACATGAGCCAGGCACTATCTTAGGTTTTGGGGGAAAAGAGAAACAAAGTTCCTTCCTACATCAAATTTATATTTAATAGGAAAAGAAAAAAAAATAAACAAAACAATTATAATTATCTTCCTGTAATGAGGAGTGCTAAAGAGATTAACTAGAGTTGTCATTTTAAGTAGGAAGTTCAGGCAGGAACACAGTGAGGGAGCAAGTTCTGCAAATATGTTGAGTTCCATTGACTTCCAGCTTCTTGCTTCTCCTGTATCTTTTCTCTCTTTGGCCTTCTTTGTAAGGCCTCCAGCAATAGGATTAAGAGCCATCCTGACTCAGTTATACCACACACCTTTACTGAAGTAACCCTATCAAAAGATCCTATTTGGATTGGGTTCATACCCACAGGAATGCCTTAAGATTGAGAATATGTTTTTCTGGGGTACATAACTTCAAGCCACCATACTTACCTTCCCTGACACAGCAGCTGTATCTCATCTCAGGCTGACAATTTTGGTTTCAATGTCATTTATGTATTATTTACTTTATAATAAAATAATCATTATGTAAGAGTGATATACCAGCATAATACAGTAAAGTCCCTTAAAGAAAATGTTTTACACTACATGGGCATGTCTACAACATTATAGACAGGCTAATTTATTTTAATTTGTTTTCAAATGATAGAGATTGTTTTTGTTTACTTTAAATACAAATCTAAGTTTTAAACTATGTGAAATATTACCTTTTCTAAAAGCAAAACTATATTATATGGAATTTCCCATAAGTTTTCTTTCTTAATTTCCCATTTTGATTAGGTCTTGATTTAACTTTTCCTCTTTTTTTCATACAATTTGACATACTATAAACCCTTTTCTGCATCTCATCTGTTTTCTCTTAGTACATGGTGGAAATCACTCCAAAGCAGTATTTAGAAATCGTCCTCTTTCTTTTATATGGTACTTTATTGTGACACATAAATTATTCAACAATTTTCAAATGAATTTTATCTATTCTGTTGTTATAATAAGTAAGTGTTGTTAATATGTTATTTTATATTTTTGCTACTCTACCTTTAGAATGGATTCTTAGATCTGTGACTTATTTTAAAAGTGACAAATACATGTGCAATCTTGCTTAGTCTTTAAAGTCACCTTCTGTAGGGATTCTAGCTTGTTACAATCCTGTCTCCAATGTACAATAATGTCTTTTCCCACACAGCTTCCCTTATAGGATATGTCATTAAACTTTTGTATTTCTGCCAATTGCATATAGGGAGAAATGGTATCTCAGGGCAGTTTTAATTTGCTTTTCTAACTACATATGAGGTTTAAAAACTTTTCATGTACATAAGCCTATATGCATTCCTTTTATGAGAAGTAATTAATCAAATATCTACTTTTCTATAGGATAGTTGGTTGTTCACTTTTTCACTATATGTAATGCATGGTGATTTTTTCTCAATTTTTCATTTGTCATTTTACCTTCTTTTCTGTTGTTTCTGCCAAGGAGTTTTGCTATATTTTATTCATTTAAATCTTAAACTTCATTTTCTAGAACACTTATTTGGCATGTGGAATAAAGACCAGATCCAATTTTATCTTTTTTTTTCACATATAAGTAAGGGTTACCTGTTTGTCCCAATATGACAGTTTTAATATTAAGAATTTTATAATTTATTTATATTTTTGTAAAGGTTAGACTTCTTACACTAATTTGCTTTAACTTGTGGGGATTTCCTGGATTTTGTGCTTGTTTATTCTTTCATATGAAATTTAGTACAGACATTTTGAAGTATGCTTCCTCAATATCCCCACCTAATGTTTTAATACATTCATTCTGGTCCTAATAGCTGTGAATTAGAGAAGGGAAAACATGGGGACATTTTCAGACCCAGTAACAATGGGAATGCAGGCTTTTGAATAAATTCTATCTGGGCATAAGCTAGGTATATTGAAATTAACCCAACATTTGTCCTATCTGAAGGACAAAATTAACTTCTATGACCTCTAATACTGACAGCTTCAAAGATAATATAGTGAAAAAGCACTTGATTTGGTCTCAAAAAGTTAAGTTCTTGCCTTAAATCCATAATTTCTAGTTATATGACCTTGTGGAAATTACAATTTCCATAAACCTTTATGTTATCATCTACACAACAGGTATAATTGTCCTTGTCCTGTATACTTCTCAACATAAGTATTTGACTGTCTCAAGTGATAGAACACCCATTCATAGAATTCACAGATACTCAGGATGGAAAAAAAGAACATCAAAAAATTATTTCCCCTTTTACCATACTTCATATCCACCTATGTGTCCCAAAAATGATTCCATGTTTCTTCCACATGTTTGAAAATCACCAGGGAAAAGTGAAACAAGTAACTTTAAAGGCAAGTTACCCATTGTCATATGCATGAACAAATCAGAAAGCCCTTTCCTACAATGAGTCAAAATTTCCCTCTGAGTAACTCTATTCCATGTGTTCAATTAAGAGAGAAAACAGCACAATCAGTCATAGAATTTATCAATTCTGTGGGTGACAGTTTAAACAGGTCCATTTAAAAGAATCCTCAGATGAAAGTGAATTAAGTATATTTGTTAAGACCTTGAGAACAAGAGAACAAGGCGTTGTGTTACATAAAATATTCTAGACTTTGTGATATAGGATAATTAGAAGCCTGATGATCATCTTTTAGAATTTAAAGCATTTCACTTCCAAAATAATTTTAAATAACAATAAAGTGTGGCCAACTCATTATTTAGCCAAGTAAGGATGCCAAAATAGAATTAAAACAAATAAATTGATTAAACACATTCACACACAAAAGTAAATAAAACTCCTTTTTAATGACAAAATTTTTTATAAGAGAGCAAATATTTCAATTCCATAAAATGAAAAACATAATGACAAAATGTGTGCATTTCCTTAATATTTAATATTATGAAAAACAGTTATCATAATTCTATTATCATTTTTTAAATTCCCCTAGAGATAGCTACATTTTCATAGACCTGTACTAATTTATGGGACTAATGTTTGGATATACTGGACAAGAGTCCACACATGTTGCTCAGAAATCCTGAAAAATATCATTGAGTCCTTCTATTTCTGCCATGGATTCAGTCACACTACAGCTAAAATTCTGAATGGATATTAATCAATGTATATATTTCTGCAAACATTTTTGAAGGAAACTTTTCAAGGAGACATTGACATCATCAATTTAATACTACAAATATTCACTAGGAACCTATTATGTTTGGCAAATTGTTACCTACTTCAGAAAGTAAATTATGTTAGGTATTACCATGGGAATTTTTATATAGATTATCTCATTCCATATTCACAAAAAGCCCATGAATCATTACTGGCCCCATCCAGAGGTAAGGAAATCTAAATTTCATGACCCAGTCAAGTCCAATGGTCACTGTTTTTAGGAGTGCAGACGTTGGTGTCAGATGGATCTGGCTTTGAATTCAAATTCAGATGGTGTAATGTGGAACCTGGGGCAATCAATTAAACTTCAGGATTCTTATTTGCAAATGCAAATATAGAGTTTGTGAGGATTAAATAATGGGAAAATGCTCATAAACCATTTAGCGTAGTGACTGATACGTAGAAATTCCTCATAATAATAGCAATAATAATAATAATGATAATATCAGTGAGGAAGAATAAAAGTGCACACCAGAGCTTCATGAACAATGGGCAGGAGAGAAGAGACCTGCCTATTACTGCAGCCCAGATTATGCTCACTTTTCTACCACCCAAACTGCACTTCCCTATTTCCATCAACTTCATCCACACAGAATTTCATCAAATCACAGTGATATTTTACTGTGTGGTAATTTGCATTTGCTGTTGTCCCTGTCTTCAAGATTCCCCAATCAACTGAACTAAATTTTATTCTGTCTTCTAGATTTGGGGAAAGCATTTCTCCTTCTGGAAAGTGGACCTCAGCTGCTTCTTTTGGCATTAACAGGCTTCCTTTTTCTTTCAACCACTCTTCATGCTTCTGCAGTCACCGAGTATATAGTGTAGAATTAAAAGTGTTTGTGTTTATACACCAGACTTGAAGTTAAATTGCATTAAGAAATGGACTTTCAGAATATATCCTTCTCTGAGACTTTGTTTTGTAAGTTACTAGATGTAAAACACTGGGCAATGCATTTAATCTCTCGGAGGTTTTGTTTCCTCTTATGTAAAACAGAATATTAATATTACTTGGTCTCATGAATCACTTTGGGTCTTCAATGTGATAAAGTTATTCAAAATTTACCTCAGTGTCTGTCATGCAGAAAACATTGAAGAAAAGTAAGTTATTATTTATAACAATATTTACCATTACCAGCTGTTACTTGTAGTATTTTTTGTTTCTTTTTACAGAATTTGAAGAAATAGATGCTTTATGGATCAAAATCCTATGAAATGTATCCCAGAATTAAACTTCTTTAACATTGTCAAAGGATTTGAACTTATCAGTTCACAATCTATTAAAATCACAATTATCTATAAAAATATCATGCTTTATGTTTTAGAAGCAGTTTATGCTCTGGTCCAGTTGCTCACTCTGATGGAAAACAAATTTTGAGGTTGGTTCAGTGAAATAGGACTTTCATATCTATTAATTTTCAGGAGGCATCTTTTACATCTTTGTTCCACAGGCTGTAGATCAGGGGGTTCAGCATGGGATTGACCACTGTGTAAAATACAGAGGCCACTTTGACTGCTTGCCAAGAGTTTTTGAGGTTGGGCACACAGTAGAGGGAAAGTATGGTCCCGTGAAAGATAGTGATGGCAGTCAAGTGGGAGGCACAGGTGGAGAATGCTTTGCGAATTCTACTGGCAGAATGGATTTTTAGTACAGTCACAAAAATAAAAATGCATGAAGTGAGGATGATCAGTAGAGTGCTCACCTCACTGAAGGTGGCAAAGCCAAAAAGCAGCAGGTGGGGAATGCGTATATCAGAGTTCGAGACAGCAATAGGAGCAGTATATTCACAAAAAAAGTGGTTAATTATATTATGTCCATGATAGGTTAGATGGAGAGCGTAGCAAAGGAGCACCAAGGGGCCAAACATAACCCAGAGATATGACCCAGCCACAAGCAGGGCACAAAGTCTCTGTGACATGGCTACCATATAAAGCAGATGGTTACAGATGGCCGCAAAGCAGCCATAGGGCATCACAGCCAGCAGGAAGGACTCAGTTACCACAACAGTGCAAGACAGGAAGTAGTGCAGCATGCAGCTAAACTAGAAGATGCTTTTATCTGCCATGACCAAACTCTCAAGCAGCTTAGGAGTCACAATGGACAACTAACAAAAATCAATACAAGAAAAGTGATTAAAGACAAAGTACATAGGATGGGGGTGTGAAATTTGGGGTTAATCTTGATTGTTACTATCATCCCAAGATTTCCTACCACAGTGATAATATACATGGACAGAAAAACCAGAAAGAGAGGACTCTGAAGCTCTGGATAATCTGTGAAGCCTAAGAGGACAAAGGTCATCTCCACACTCAGATTTCTTTTAGCCATTACTACAATTCCTTTAACAGAAGAGGATGGGACAGAGTTGTTCTTGCCAAAGAGAAGATTTATGGGGGTGAGTGGCAAATAGGTTATGGCTTTCTATAGAGGGAAAAAAAGTAGAAAAAAAAGATAATGGAGCTAGTTTTCTCTATGAAGATCATGCCTCATCCAAATAACTTCTATGTATATATAAAACCAAGCTGATTCTCTAAAACATTTTTGAATTTCCATTGCACTTAGTTTTCATTGAAAAATACTTAATTGTAATTTATAAGAGTAATATTTGTACACGTTATCTTTCCCCTTGTTTTCATGTATCATTAGCATATGTTCATAAATTATGCTGAGCAAATATTTGTACAGAAATGCACAAACATGTGAAGGGTTCTATGAAAAAATGTGGATCATTTACTCAAAAAACAAAATATACTGCTTCTGTGCTTGCCTATATACTTGAATCAATGAAAATATTTAAGAGAATATGTTTTTTATTCTAAGAATAAAATAAGATGTTAGAACATATGAAGAAAGCATATTAATCACATTAGCACATTTTATTACATAAGGGCTACTTCCCTCATTGAATAGCTCAGTTGCCATAGGGTTGATGCTAATTAAGGAAGGCAATGGCTCTTTTTGACCTCTCAATGGAGATATCAACTTTATTAGGGTTTATTTCCTAAGTCGTAGCTTCTGTTATAGCCTAAGCCTGTTATATATAAATATATATCTTAGGAATCCCAAGAGTTAACAGATAAGAATTTGAGCAATATTAACCAGAAAGTTATCTTTGTATATGAATAATAGCACACCTTGTCAATTCTTATGAAAGTTTATATACACCCATTTAAAATGTATATAAATAGGATATGGAAAAATATACATTTCCAGTTGGCAAGTTTATTATATTCTTTATGAAATAATTGTTAATGGAGAATAAAGCCAATTATTTCCCGTGTATCAACTTCTTATTTAAAATAATTGGGCCCAGAATTGGAGAGCAGTTACATTGACTTAACATAAAAAGAAAAATTGAAGACCCCAGTTACTGCACTAGGAAAATATTTTCACTATTTCTAAGAAAATCTGAAGCAACTTGCCTGCTACAGAGAAACAGGCCACCATCTCCTATTTCTCTGAAGCTGAGTACAACTGGGACTTCATGGATCTTATACCTAACTCTAGCCTTGGGACTCGAACTCAGGAGAATCACTAGCAACTTATTCCTCACAAGCCTCAAAACAAGTAATTAAGTCAAATGCCAGGTATCTCATACCACTTTTAATGCATTGAAGATCCTTGAAATTACACAGAAAATTTGAAGCTTGAAATTGACTACCAAGCTCTGTCTGTATATCATTAAAATGCTCCCTGGAATTAATAAAACTAAGCTAAAGCAGGTTTTCTCAATGGGTAGTCTTTGCATCACCTATACCAGAACTGACTGGAATTCTGGGTTATGACAATTTGCAGGTCCAAATAAGATTTCCTAGATCAGAATTTCTAGCAATGGGACCCAATGATATCTATATTAAAGAAGCAATTTGGGTAATACTTATGATTACTAAAGTGTGAGAACCACTGCTAATTTATTTTATTTTTTTTAGGAAAGTTCAGTATAATCACAATGTTTTTCCTAGATGGAGAGAAGCAGTATTTGTTTAAGAACTTCTGTATTGAATATTTAGCAGGGTAGTAAACAATGAAAAGAATAAAATAATAGATTTTGCTGATTCTCCGATAAAGTCAACACAATGTTAAATGCCTATTATGCTTATTATCACTTGTTATTTCACATTTACCTCTCTATATCCACTTTCTGCTCTTGTTTCTCTCACTATGTGTTCCAGAAGGCTCATATCAATGGGCTACATCAAGTAAGCTCTTGTCCTTGAGTTTCAGATAGGTTTCTCTCAAATGATAGTACTGTCAGGAGACCTGAAGCCACAAGTATTTTCTGGTTACACCAGTCCCTGAATCATTATCTTAATGCCTTATTTAGTTTTCTTCCTCAGAGACTCTCATAATCTATCTTTTGTATTGTTCTTTGTCTACCTAAAATATTTGTCACCATTTCCTGATTTTTTAAAAAAGTTTCTTATTTTTGCATTGCTCCTCCTCAAAGGGTAATGCCAAGCAAAAATGGCAAAGTAAAGAACTTCAAAAGCAAGGAGTAAAAAAAAAAATGTCAAAATCAAATTTATTTGGAACTCTGAAAGCTAACCAAAAGCTTGTAGTAAGGAGAGGAATGCTTTGTTAAGAAAAAAACAGTTGAATGTCAGAAAAAATAGAGTGCTTTGTGCTATTTTAGCTTGCCCTTATATTTCCCACTCAGTAGCTTGGTGGTGGCTTAGAAGATGATAACCTATGTTCTGGTTCATGCAGTGGTACCAGAGGGAGCAAAATGGACTTTACTTTCAAAGAATTGTAGCTGTTTGTTCTGACTAGTCTAGCAGCTCCCTGGGGGACTGGTTCAAAGGGCTTTCCTTTATGTCACCTTTCTCAGGAGTTTCACTGTGCTGAAGTGGCTACACTGGGAATATTTGTCAGAAAACTTTTACAGGCAACTCTATTAGTTGCTGCTCCCTATGGAAGTGAATTACAGTTGGGACAAACAGTAGACTAATAAAAGACTTGGGAGAAAATTTGAGGGGAATGAGATGTTTTGAGAAGCTCAGATGTGTTTCTAGGAATATGAGGCCACACACATGCCCAAGTCTGAGTGCATGCTCAGGACAGACCCAAGAGGACCCTGATCTCTCATCTCTGGCTGACTGTCAGGCTCATCAAGAGCCTGGATGAGTGTTGAAGGCCTGCATCAGCACGGTTCCAGGCATGCCATCAAACTCATCTGCCAAGACTGGGACATTTTTCTTTTTCTGGTTCCAGGCATTTGAGTAAATACCTATCCAAACACCAGCTGACCACTAAAGTTATGGAACAGTGACTTCTGAAATCAGTAATCAGTATTCAAAATCATGTAGTCCTAGCATATGGATAGACATATA
The DNA here is from genome assembly GCA_029593785.1 of Cabassous unicinctus. Classification (NCBI taxonomy): domain Eukaryota; kingdom Metazoa; phylum Chordata; class Mammalia; order Cingulata; family Chlamyphoridae; genus Cabassous; species Cabassous unicinctus. The sequence continues at coordinate 26,595 of JAQZBX010021064.1, forward strand.
GATAAAAGAAATATATCTGAGAGTCCAGAAAAATCCCAGACCTTCTCATTGCTTAAATGGGATTGACAAATGTTTAAAAACATCATTTACCATGCCAATAATATATGAGCTAAAAGATTTGGGTTTTGCTGTATTTACATGCTATATTAGTTTTCTAGGGCAGCCACAACAAATTATCACACACTTGACTTAAAAAAAACAGAAATTTATTCTTTCACAGTTCTGGAGGCCACAGTCTGAAATAAAGGTGCCAGCAGGGCTGCAATGTCTCCAAAGAATCTAGGGGTAGATACCTCTTTGCTTCTTCTGCCTTCTTCTTGCTCCTGATGTTTCTTGGTTTGTGGCAGCATAACTCCAGTCTCTGCCTCCATCTCCTCATGGACTTCTTCCCTGTGTGTCTCTGTGGGTCCTCTTCTGTCTGTCATAATGATCCACTGTGATCTCATCTGGATCTTTACCTTAATTATATCTGCAAAGACCCTATTTTATAAAAAGGTCACCATCTGATGTTCTAGTGGAGATGATATTTTTGGAAGTACTCTATTCAATCCATTACACTTGTTTTATTTCACATATGGTTCAAAGTTATTTTATTAAATATTGAACTGACTAGAAATTAAATGATCAGGTAACTGGTCTACTACAATAGATTTAAAGATCTGGCCAGATGAATTGAATAAAATAATTTGAATCATCATCTTTATTGGTAACATTGAATAATCCTGGACATAATAAATCAGATTCCTTTGGAAATAAATAAAACATCAACAAACTTTTATTGAGTGATTTATTAACTTCCTAATAGACTCCTTTACATCTTTGTTCCTGAGGCTGTAGATCAAAGGGTTCAGCATGGGGATCACCACTGCATAAAAGGCAGAACCTACTTTGATAATTTGCCCTGAGTGTTTGGAATTGGGTACACAATACAGGAGCAGAACAGCCCCATGGAAAATGGTGATGGCTGTCAGGTGGGAGACACAGGTGGAGAAAGCTTTTTGGCACCCACCAGCAGAAGGTATTCTTATGACAGTGATGAAAATGAATATATAAGAAGTGAGGATGACTGCAATACTACTAACTTCATCAAATATGGCAATGACAAAACAAAGCATTTGACTGATGTAGGGTTCAGAGCAGGAGACAGAGACAATGACTGAATGCTCACAGACAAAATTGTTTATGATGATAGACCCAAAGAAAGATAATCCTAGGAGAAAATAGGTCAGTATCAGAGAAGAGACTATGGCCCATGTGTAGAGTCCAGCCACTAAGGAGCTTCAGGGACATGACAACTGTGTAGAGCAGAGGATTAGAGATGGCCACAAATCAGTCATATGCCATGGCTGCCAACATGAATGTTTCTATCACTGCAAATATATAAGCCAAGAAGAACTGCATGATGCACCCAGTGAAGAAGATGGTTTTCTCTTCCACAACCAAATTCTCCAAGAGTTTGAGTGTAACTATAATGGAAAAACAAAAATCCACAAAGGACAACTGACTGAGAAAACAGTACAAGGGGGTGTGGAGTTTGGGATTGATCTTGATAATCATGATCATGCCCAAGTTCCCCATCACAGTGACTATATAGATGGTCAGGAATACCAGGAAGAGGGGCACTTGGAGGTCGGCATTCTCTGAGGAGCCCAAAAGGATGAATGTGGCTCCAGGACTCAGATTTCCTTCAGTTAATATCAAGATTGTTCTTCGAGAAAATCTGTTATAATAAAAATAATAAAAATATTAATGATGCTCAAACACTTAAATAATATAGTTACCATGTGGCAGACATTGTGCTAAAATAGTAAAATACATTACTTAATTTAGGTCTCTGTAAAACTATATCATAACTATAACATAAGCACCCCATGTCTCACCTAAGGAAATTGAAATATCTATAAATTAAGGAACTTGTTTGATGTTGTGTAGCTAGTGAGTGGTAAGCTGGATTTTGAAGCCAGAAGGGTTATCCTAAGAACCAGAACTTGAATTAAGGAGTTTCCTTAAGGGAAGTAGTTTTCTACAGGGTTGTAAAAAATGTGGTTTTCGCAGTTATATCATTCTGAAGGTCGATGTTCTTTAAGCCTTAATGTAACAATGAATGTCAGTTGAGTGCTAAAAAGCATTACGGAAAGATCTGGTAAAATTTTAGGGTAAATAAAATGGATAGAGTTATGATGTCCTTAGGAAGGATCGATAGAGTTAACTTTCCCTGGGAAGGCAGACTTTTAGAGACCTCACAGGAATTTGTGAGTTTTGAAAAATATGTAGGATGTTGAAGGAAATAAGGCTTTATATATCTTCAAGTTTTTCTTTGATTCTTTCTTCCTGATGCTTCAATAATTTCCTTACTGTTCAAAAATAATATAGCATCATGGTAATAGGATGAAGTTTCATTTTATGACATGTGGTTGATTTTCACTCATATGTTTTCATCCCATTTTAGTACATTCTTAGAGTCACTCAATGTTCTCAACTCACCAAGAACCCAAATGTCTATTGTTACCTTTTAATTTGGTAACTTTACTAGCCATATTATAGCATTAAACAACTATCCTATTATATGACTGTACAATCTTTGAATTGGAAGGTAACTGAAAATGCTTTTTGACCTAGCAATCCATATTCTCCAGAGAAAGCTAACCAATGGTTGTAGAATGGTACCTGGATGCAGCCTCTTTAGGTATTGTAGAGGGGTATTGATTAAAGATACATATGTGATTATCTTGTTATGAATCATTCAATCTTTGTTATATTTGTGTATGTTATTTTGAGAAAGCAAAAAGATCATATATTTACAAACAGTTTATAACTATAATAGTCTCTATTTGGACAATTATGATTATTAAAAAATTGAACCTTTAAAAAGTATGTTGCTGGAAATTTCAGGTTAATAAAAGACTCAGTGCAAATCCCATAGACAGACACCATCTTGGTTTTTCTGACCAGCTCCAGGTAGAAAGGAAGTATAACCTTTTTTCAAAGCTAAATGCCATTTTTGACTTTCATAAAAGTGTATTTCCTGCACAGGAAGGGAGATTGGTCAGAAGAGAACAAATAACTCATGAAAGAACAATGTAATGAAAGAAGCATGGATTTTGGAAACAAATAGATTTAATTTCAATTTCAGATTTTGCCTTTTGCAGTGTTATATTTGGTAAGTTACTCAAATTTTCTAAGTTTCAAACTCACTATATGTAAAATTATAAAAATAATAATATGATAATGCATAGCTAATAGGTGTGCAAGTATTAAACTAGAATTATGTTAAAATATATAGTTCAGAGTCTGACCATTGTAGAGTATAGGAAATGCAGGCTCAGTCTTTTAATTTTTAATGCTATGACTAATCAGTATGCTTTTTAAAACCACTATATGACTATAAAATCTCTAAGAGACAGAGAAAGAACCAAACTAGACATAATGGGCAAATAATCTGGAACAAGTGGGAAGTTCACCTTTCTTATCTGAATCTCCTTTTGACCCCCTTTGTCTTAACTCACTAACTACTGCCCTTCAACACATTTTTCAGATTCTCCCCTTTGTTTTCTAATCACTATCTGGCCCAGTCTGGTTCTCCTTTTCTCATCTCAGGTTGGCGCCTGTGGAAGAGACATCAAACTGCAACCATTACTCTGATAAACTTGCTGAAATGTTCCTGCTCTAACTTGTGAGATCATCTTCTTCATCCCTCAATTACTGAAGTTATTATGACAATCTATGGTGCTGAAGACTTCAGTTGTTCCCTATTACCTAATCATTCAAGTATAATTATTACTGCTTGGTTTTATCTAAAGCCTTAGCTTAGTGATTCCCCAGTGTTCAGCCTTCTTCAATATATACAATATTCTCAGTCTGTTGTGAAAAACAGATACTAATTTATTACTTTGACTTATTTGATTTTTCATTTTGCTTACCTGTAATATTCCATTTTACTAGCCTTGTGTTAGATCAAAGCCAGTATTTCAGAAAGCTTAAAGTTTCTCTCAAGTGATTTTATTCCATATTCTTTGTATACCTATAGATATTAATTATCAGGAAAGCAAAATTTCATGATATGTTGTGGTCACTATTACTTTATGCATATTATTTTCATATTCTCTCAACAAGATATTGAGATATTGAGGACATTCTCAGGCTTTATTATTTTGTTTTTAAAATTTTAAGAATGCCTGTACTATACTAGGCAATGGTTGATAGTCTCATAGTGGAAATCAAGACCAGGGAAGGAGGGAGGGAGTTGAGCTTAACAACCTAAACCTTTGGTAAATGGACATATATATATATATAATAGATATTATGGTATTTGGACTACCCAATGACTTCCCTGGTTCAAGTATCGGCAGAACCCCAATCTCTCCCATAGAAGTGAGAGATAATACAAGTCACCTGAAGCCAACTCACTTGACTGTAATAAAAATCTCCAGAAAGTTCCCACTCAAGATTCAAGCACTTTTTATAATATCAAAATGCTAGTACATATACAAGGCATCTACATTACATTTAAAATGATGCTCCAGAAATATGAGTTTTCTTTCCTAGTACCAAGAAAAATTCAGAAAATGGAGAGAGAGAGAGAGAGAGAGAGAGAGAGAGAGAGAGAGAGAGAGAGAGAGAGAGGGAGAAAGTTAGAAGCTGGCTTCTAGGAACAAATCTAGGGTTTATGTATGCCTCCATGACTTCAGGGATTTAGACCCTAGAGACTCTTTACTGAACAGTTTCTTTTTAGTTTACAAACCCAGAAATAAGATGAAATGTTCTTCTATGTATCATTTTGGAAGAATGTAATTTTTTTCTAAATCACTGGTGACAATGCCTCATCAAGTCTACTTTATTTTTTTAAATCTTTAATGGTAGAAAATATGCAAATTGACTTACACACTATAAGTACAGTAAAACACAAGTGAAAATAAAATTAGCTAAAATGCTAATTTTAGGGATAACTGAGGTTAACAATTGTTATATTATTTTTTTCTTTTCTATATACATATTTGTGTGTTAGTGTCTAGCTATACAGACTATATATATTCAGAACATGGATTCTTGTTTTTTTCATTTAAGATAAAATAATCATCATTGTCTTTGGAAAACACTGATTTCCTTAATTGAAATTAATTTGTGTTTTCTTTCACATATGGACACATCGATGCTCCAGGTTCATATTAAATAATTAAAAAATAAAATCTTGCTATCCATATCTTCTTGAAGATAACAATTGCATATTGGAAGCATGCTTAACTCTGTAAAGCTATTGAGTGTTGACCACTCCATTTGTTCCTCTGCACCCAAATATTACCCAGTTAGATCCACTTATGCTTACTCTGGACCCCTGACAATCTGACTAAGCCTTGCCAGACTCTCTACCTATACCACATCAGAAGAAGTCTATCAAAAGGCATGTGACTATTGCAGACAGCATGACCTTGCTCCAGAATCCCAGGGACTTTCATTGCTATTCTCCCACTGAGATTCCCATGAGCTCCACACTGCATCCTTCCCCACCACTAAACTATCTGAAACTTCAATCAGCCTTAGATTGCTTTTCTATACTGTGTATATTAGTTTCTATATTGCATAGGAAATTACCACAAACATAGCAGTTTAAAGAAACACACATTATTTCACAGTTTTTGTAGGACAGAAGTCTGGGCACAGCTAAGCAGTGCTCTCAGGGTCTCCCAGTCTGCAATCCAGGTGATGGCCAGGACTGTAGTTCTCAACTGGGGAAAGACCCTCATAGCATGAATAATTGGTAATTGGAAACCATTTATGTAAAGAAAGCATATGTGTGTGTCTGTGTGTATGAGCATCCACATGCTTTATTAATTTTTGAACATTAAAAAAAAACAAGGGAGAGTAGATTTTTCAGGTAGAAAAATTGCTTGGCACAAATTTTTTGCCTTATCTTTTGATCATATTAGGTAAATGTATTATCTAATCAAAGACCTTTATATTTAATT
>JAQZBX010021065.1:0-32542 GCA_029593785.1 Cabassous unicinctus
GGTAAACTCTTCTTCCAGATTCACATAGAAAATTCCTTAAGAGGGTTGCCCTAGGTGCACTTTGAGATCACCAAAATTAAGAAGGCCGTAGCTTCTGGGACAAGGGGCAGGGTGGGTGTGGGGTGTCATTGAGAAGACCCTATCAAATTTTACCCTCAGGAATGTTCCAGAAAGTTGGGGTGGACAGGAAGATCCCCAGCAGAGCTGAGTCTCGCTCCTCTCCTCTTTCTCTGAGCATACTGCCTTACCTCCTCTTTGGGCTCACAGCATCAAAGTGGAGACAGGAAATCAGCAGGCTATGGGGTCAGAAAACCCAAGTTTAAATTCCACACCAGCTGTGTGACCTTGAGGCAGTTTCCTAACTTCTCTGCGCCCATTTTTCTCTTCTACAAAACAAGGCTAATAACATGTACCTTGAGAGTCACAAGATCAAAGTAAGTGTGGGTGAAGCCCTTGGGATGGTGGTCAAAAACTGTCACTGTTATGTTTTTTTCCTAACCATCAGCAAATCCCTGACCCTCCCTCCCCTCCCCCCGCCTCATTTATCCCCACCTGGGCCACAGGAAAAGGAGCTGACTGGCATCTTTCCCCCTCTTCAGATTGTGAGCAAACAGCTAGGAGTTTAGCAGAGGCGTGCCTGAGAAGAGGACCTTTTCATGCTTTTGTGAGTAATTAAAAATTGAGTTTGGTCTACCATGTTATGGTAGTGAAAGAGCCATCACAAAATTAGCTTCAAAGGTGGCAGCGTTCCCCCAGATGTTTGCTCCCGCCTTTCGCAGCATAGCATTAAATCCCCATTAAGAAACAGCTGTGGCTGGTGCAAGGCCAGGCCCACTCTCGCCTTGAAAGAGATCAAATAGTCTCTCAGAAATTTGATTTTCATTGTGATTGTTCTTATTCATCTTGAAATTCATTTGAGGCTGTAAATCCACTCATCCTGCTTTACTCTCTTAATTCTACGAGGATGAAAGTGATGGAAAAATCAGACTTACGTAGAGAGGTAAAAGAACCTGGCTCATGCAAGAAAGATCCTGGAATTGTGTTAGGGGCCCCGTCTCTGCTGTGGGGTCCCATATGTGGACTGAGCCTCTCCTGTTGGATACTGTTGGGAATCTGCTCTTGAAGAGCCTAAAATCTAAAGTTTCTAGGGACCATGTCGATCTGTTCTCCAACCCACACAATGCCAGGTAGGGGAGAATCTTCCAGAGAGAGGTGCATTGAACTGAAGAAAGTTTGTCCCTATAAACCTCAGAGCCAACAGAGTCCTTGTGCCTGAAACGTCTTTCCCAGCACATTTATTTGCAAGAACAACGCCTCTTCATTCTTCAAAACCCAGAAGAAGTGCCACCTCCTCTGGGAAGCCTTCTGGGACTACCCTCAAGCCCGAGGCCGTCTCCCTGTCTCCTGCACCCCACCCCCCACACTGCACCACATACTTGATGGTGCTGCTTCTGTCAGTCTCCCTATTCCTCTCTGACCTCCCTGAGGACAGGGATTTTGCCTCACTTATACTTTTCTCTCATTGAATTTGGCTGCAGAGCCGCTTAGGGATGAGGACCTGAGCTAATGGTTTCTGGAGGTTCCTGCCTTTTCCCAGGAGTTTCAGAGTTGCTCTTTCTCCATGGAGGTAAATACTTCGGCCATTTAGTGAGGAAAGTGAAAGGATAATTTCCTGGCTTTAATATGCAAACTGAGCCTTTCTCGGCAGTTAACGATCAAAGGCCGCCCCAGCCTCTGAAGACACAGGACTCGCAGCTCCCTGGCCTAGTAAATGGCTTTAAACGTTTCGATAGCCCTGGTCCCCCTAATTAAATTTTACAAGTTAATCCGAACGGGATCTCTCTGAAGTGCTCCCTCTGGGCCTGCAGGGCTAGCTCAGCAAAGCAGCAGTTAAGGCGCAGACTCAGTGGAAAAGGGAGCTAGACCTGCAGGTTGGACATTGAAAGCGGCCATATGCTAATGAGGGTGCCCTGCTGCCCTTCAGGGGCATCATGGGTAACACCTTACCTTTGGTCAATGAGTTGTCACCCCTCGTGGGTTTTTACTGGATTAGCCCTCTTGTTGTCAGGGCCATGAGCAATTTGCTAGCAGGATTGTGTTAATTATTTCGGGCTCTTTTAGTGACTCACCACAACCGTAATATGGAATGAGTGGGAGTAAGTTTGGTGAGCCCTGGCTCACCTAGGTCTTAGAGCTCATTAGGTAAGCCAGTGGGCTAATATAGTGCCCGCGGTAATGAAAGCAATTTGCAAGGCAATCTGCTGCTGAAATTTCTATTTTTGCAAGGTTTCTTGGTTTTACCTTCACCCTACTGCTTCTTTCCTTGCAGCTAAGGGTGGAACCCTGAATACCCTGGATGAGGGGCTTTTGAAAGGGTGTGAGTTCTTGGACCTGTTAGGGCTCCAAGAGCTGGAGCTTTGGGGGCTTTCATGTGCAAATGACCGTTTGGGCATCCTGTTAGAATGCAGATTCCAATTCAGTAGGTCTGGGTTCTTTCCTCACAGGCTCCCTGGTGAACTCCTATGTTGACCTCCCACCTCACTGCAACTGGGCAAAATGGACTAGCTTGCTTATTTGCCTCAGTGCTAAACCCTGGAGAGTCCCAGGCAAACCAGGACATGTGGTGAGAATGGCCTCAAAGCACCACAGGCCTTTCCCTTGTCCTGAGCTACAAGGAGGGGCCATTTTATAAACGACTCTTCCCAACTGTTACAGGTGACCTTTGGTTCTTGGGTGCTAGGGAAGCGGCATGGCTGTGAGTCCCCACAGACTCTGAGGCCGGGGGTGGTGAGGGACACCTGCTCTGGTGGAGAACTTTGGGTTCATCCTTCAACCTCAAACTTAATGTGCATACGAATCACCCAGGGAGCTGGCTCACCTCCAGATTCCCAGGCCCTGCTCCCAGGGTGGGTGATTCAGTGGGTCTGGAGTGGACCTAGGAATCTGAATTTCAAACACAGCAGCTTAATTCTGCTCCTCAAGCGACCCAGACGCAGGTGGAACAGGGATTTCTCTGGGGGAATCCCTGCTCCACATCTCTAGATTAAGAAGGATGGATGTCTAATGCAGCCTTGTGGACAGAGCCTCCGAAACCCTGGTCACCAGAAAGTAGACCCTTTATTGAGGTTTTAATTATCAATGACATTGTGCAGCTGAGACATTCTCTCCGTCCTCCAAAACACTTGGGCATCAACTCAAATTTGGGGTCATTACAGAACGAAAAGATTACAATCATTTGAGTAAAGAGGAAGACGTTTTATTAAGCATCTTCCTATGCAGCAAACCATGGTCTGTGAAATTTTATTTATACCTCCATCAACACAAATAAGCAGACGCTATTACTATTCCCATTTTAGAGCTGAGAAAATGCAGACTCAGTGAGATTAATAAGTGTGGCCCTCGTTGCACGTGGTGCACAGCCAGGATTGGAGCCCATCTAGCCGAGGTTTTCCCCACTATGTCTCTTTCCCTAAAATATCTCTGTAGGGACTCACTTTACACACACCCCTATTTGCCCAGACTGGTTAAATCTAGCCCCTGCCAGCACGTTCGGGGGGCTGTGGGGTGGGGGGCGGGAGGGGTTGGCAAGAGACCAGAATGTTCTTCTTGTTCACTCACATTCATTGTCTGTTCAACAAATATTAGTGACCAGGTGCCATGCTAGGCCTTGGGGGTATCCCAGGAAAGAAGACAAAACACAGGCCCTCTCATCCCGTGCCTGCTTCCTCTTGCCCTGGCTGCCTGTGCATGGCTTCCTACAGAACAGAGAGGAATATGGGAACTGGATATGGGCCTTGGACTCCATGCTAAGGAGTGTAGACCTTGTTTTAGTTTCCTAGGCTGCTCCAGCAAATACCATGCGATGGTTTGGCTTGAACAATAGGAGTTTATTAGCTTGCAGTTTTCAGGTCAGGGAAATGCCCCCATCAAGGCCTCATCAGGGTGAGGCTTCCATCCTGAAGAGCGGCTGCCGGCTGTCCTTGGCTCCTCTGCCACGCGGCAAGGCACACGGCGGCATCTGCTGGCCTCTCCTCTCTCTCCCAGGCTTCATTATATCTTCTTGCTTCCTATGGCTTTTCTCCCCTTCTGTGTATAAAGGACTCCAGCAGTAGGATTAAGACCCATCCTGGTTGAGGTGGCTCACGTCTTGACTGAGGTAGCCCATCAAAAGGCCCTGCTTAAAATGGGCTCACGCCTACAGGAAAGGATGCGCTCTAAGAACACGTTTTGCTGGGGTGCCTGCAGCTTCAGACCACCACAGACCTCACCCTGCAGCCGGTTAGGGAATGACTTTGCCGTGGAGGCACCCAGAACAAGCTGACACTCTCCTACCTGAGAACCCAATATTACGGAAACCCCAGGTTTCTTCGGCAGTTCTTCAAACGGCCTGGTTCTGAGCCCCCTTTGACACCTCTCCCCGTGCCCCCACCGTCCTCTTCTGGGTGCCCCGTGACTGGGGAAAACATCTACCGTCCTTTTCAAACGTGCTTCTTACACGGCACTCCCGTTGTTGGTGGGTGTTAAAGCTGTCTGCTGATGCGCCTGGGCCTTATGAGGAAGGCAGCTGCATCAAAAAACACGAGTATGGAGCCAAATATAAAAACTGGACCAACACGAGAGCGGTTAGAGAGTAAATGGAAGTGCGACAGCTTTTGGTTTGTCTGCCCAGCACCCACCCCCGTGCCCCTGGCCTCAGAGCTGAATGGCCCAGGCCTGGAGAAGCCACCAGATCCTTTCCTGGGATTTCCCGACACCCTCCTCCTCCGGGGTCTCAGCTAAAACGAGGAAAACCCTAAAGCTGCCTGTGGCCATATTCCCCAGCGAGGGGGGAAAAAGCTCATTTGCAACAGAAAAAAGGAGAGCTGCCTTGAAAGATGGAAATCAGTAACAGCTGCTTTTAATGCCAGCCACATCTGGTAGTTCTGAGTCCCGCTGATTTGGGATGGGGGTTCTTCAGTTCTATGAAAACCTCTAGAGTAATAAAAGCAGTCACCCGGAATTCCGCGGCTGGGGAAGGAGGCCCACCTTGGCTTCCGACTGTCCACTGTAGCCCTTGCCCTGGCTGGGGAGCTGGGGCGCCTCTGGGCCTTTTCCTTTCTGGAGACTGACCCGTTCAGCAGGCGTGTTTGTCACAGGTAAGGGAGAAGCTCTGCGGACCGTTTAAAAAATGTCACGGTACTAGAGACATGGACCCACTCTCCAATAAAGGAGCTAAGAGGTTTGCCTGAGTCAAGGACGCGTTCTACATAATCAGGGTTAAATCTGCTCTCTGTCCTCGGCTGCTGCGGCTGCTGGCCCAGGTTCTGAGAGGCACTGGCTTTAACTATAATTGATAAGTTAGGCATCGGTTAGGAAGGTGCACAGGTGTCTTTATTTCTTTAAATGCGGCTTTCATTGAGTGTCACTACTGACCCACAGTAATCCGTAATCCCAGGGCACCTTTTTTTCACAGCTGTTCTCAAACAATGCTAGAGTTTTTGCTTTTTAAGGAGGCATAATTAGGAGGCGCAGAAGGCTAATTTCTCCGTTAGTCCTACCCTGGAAGATCTGACTTTTGGCCCACAGAGCCCAGGCACCAAGCTTCCCGGGGTACCTTGCCCGAAGCAGAGGCAAATGACAAAAAGGAAACATTTCTCAGTGTTGGGCTTCTGATTCCACCTTTAGTGTAGGAAATCTTCCTAAAAACAAGTGGCGTGGGCATTTGCCGGTTTTTGGTGCCCAGTATCTGTGGCACCCCTTCCTAAGTGGCAGGAATCCCTCCCTGTGAACCCTGGTTGGAAGGCAGGAGGTGACGCTCAAAGGGGCTGCACAGTCCCCCCTCTGTCCCTTGGGAGTAGGGTGAGGGCACAGGGCTGGGGTCAAGCAAGGTGACCTCCGAGCCGACCTCGAGTGGTGAGGGAGTGATGCAGAGTGGAGGGCAGAGCTGAGAGCACCCTTGCCCAGGCTGGAGGCGTCCTGGGCTAGGCCGCCAGGGCTGTGCCAGCAGCTGCGTCCCGGCCATTTTCTGCCTTCCCTGGGTTCCTGTCCATTTTCTGAGCCTGGTTCTCCAACCTTCCCAACAACCCCGTGAGCCTCCTGATTTCTTTCCAGAGCAAACTCTTTCTGCGGAAGCCAGGGCCGGTGTAAGGGGTTGAATCAGTCCCCCAGAAGTCCTGACCCTTGGTCCTGGGAACGCGGCCTTGTTTGGAAATCAGGTCTTTGAAGATGTGATTAGTGAAGACGAGGCCAAACTAGATTAGGGTGGGCTCTGAACCCGTAGGACTGATGTCCTCATAAGACGGGAAGAAGAGACCCAGACAGACACAGGGGAGAGGGCCACATGATGGCCACGGCAGAGATGGAAGCCCAAGGATTTCCAACAAACCAGCAGAAGCCAGGAGAGAGGCAGGGGACAGATTCTTCCCTGGAGACGTGAGCCAGAGCAGCGCCCTGTGTGTCTTGATTTCAGACTTCCGGCCTCCAGAACCGTGAGAGAATACGTTTCTGTTGTGTCAAGCACCCCCGTTTGTGGTACTTTGTCACAGCTGCCCTAGGAACTGGACAGCTGGCTTCTGCGGCTGGTCCCGAGAACCCCTCTGATGGACCGAAAAGGTCCCTGGCAGTAAGTGCCGCGATGGAGGCTTCCGAGTTTTCAAATGCACGTATGTGGCTTGTGAGCCAAAGGACGTGGGCAAGGGACCTCTCCAAGGCTACTTGAGATTTGTCGGTGCAGAGAAGGGAAGTGGCTTGTTGGAAGAGCAAGGGGCCAGCCTCGGCCTTGCAGGGAGGCGGTGGCACAGCGCAGAGTAGATGCGAATGGTCCCCAGGAAAAAACTTGGGGACTGGGCCTTCCCCAAAGTGACAGCTGTGCAGGATGGAAAATTTCGTTGTTGTGGTAGTGACGACAATGGTTTAATTCAACCATCCCTGCTTTTTCTCTTTTTCCCTAGGTTGGTAGGAGGATTAGTTTTCCTCCATATTTCTAATGTTGGTTAAATATCGACAGGGCCTCTCAGGAAAGCTAGGAGAGAGATGATAACGCCGTATTTCGTAGAACCGAAGACACCACTGATTGTAAGGTACACCATGATTTTATGCCTCAAGAATGAAAAAATCACTGCCACATACATTATGACATGCCATCAATTGTAAGATGCATCCAATTTCAGAAATATTAAAATATGAAAAAACTCTGTGTCTTAGAATCAATAAAATATGGTAATAATAATAAAATACTAATCTCCACTCTTATTTATTAAGCACTCTGCCAAGCTCTTTACCTCTATTTTCACATTTAATTCCTCAGGAACTTTTATGTGGCAGGTGCTATTATGACTCTGCAAAAGTGAAGCTTAAAAAATTCCGTAAATTGGTTCTGCAGCTAGTAAATTATGGGCATTGGACCTTGGTACCTCTGGCTTCTTTAGAGTAAGCTGAAGGAACGGCTGGGACCCTGCCCCATCTCATATTGCTAGAAAAATAGATGCTCAAGAAATAACTGCAGGGAATGGCTGGTCCAAACAGGCAAAAGATGTTCAATTGAGGTTTAATAGTGGGACAACCTCTGTTTACATCTCCCGTCCACTCTTCATGAAAGTTTAAATGTACGATAATACATGAGCATGTTCTCTTGAAAGTTTAAAGCACAATAGTTAAGCCTAAAGTCTATTTGACCACTTACTTAACCTCTCCCCATCCCATCACCCCTACCCAGAGGTACACAGCATGTTCAGTTTGGTGTGGATTCTTCTGGAAGTTTCCTGGGCATAGATGTACATACGTGGAAATCTGTATATTTGTGTATGTATATATATACATGTAAAACACACAGTATTGTCTTGTGGGGTCTCCTCACTCACCTTTTAAAAATTAACTTTATTGAGGTCTAATTTCCATGCCAAAAAATGTACAGTCGGATCACTTTTGACAAATATATGCATCCATGTTATCACCACTGCAATAAAAGCACAGGACATCTTTGTCACACACACAGTGTCACCAGGACCCTTTAAGGTCAGTTCCCCTCCCCCTCCCACTGCCAGCTCCAGGCAACCTCTGATCTGCTTTCTGTCACCATGGATGGTTTTTGCCTTTTCTAGAATTTCATATAAATAGAATCAAACAGTATTTACTCTTTTGTGTCTGGCTTCTTTCCCTCAGCATCATGTTTTTGAGATTCATCCAATTGTTGCACGTATCTGTAATTCATCCTCTTTTATTGCTAAGTAGAGTTTCATTGCACAAATATACCACGATTTATTTATCCATTCTCCTGTTAATGGACGTTGGGTTGTTTCCAGTTTGGGCTATTATGAATAAAACTGCTATGAACATTAGCATGCCAGTCTTTGAGTGGACATATGCTTTCACTTCTCTTGGGAAAATATGTAAAAGTGGAATTATTGGGTCATATGTATATGTTTAGCTTTATAAGAAACTCCCAGATTGTTTCCCAAAGTGGTTGGACGACTTTGCATTCCCAGCAGCGATGCATGTGTTCCAGCCCCTCCCTATCCTTGCCAACACTTGGTACGGTCAGTCTTTTAAATTTTAGCCTAATGGATGGTGGTGAGAAGGCACCTGTGTGTTTAATTTACGTTTCCTTCATGACTAAGAAGGCTGAGCAGCTTCTCATGTGCTTTTTTTTTTTTGGTAAAATGTTGGGTTGTTTGTCTTATTGAGGCATAAGAAGGCATAAGAATTCATTATATATTCTGGATAAAAGTCTTTTGTAAGAGAGAATATGTTGGGAATATTTTCTCCCCGTCTGTGATTTGCCTTTTCATGTTCCTAATGGTGCTATTGAAGAGCAGAATTTTTAAATTTATATGAAGCATAACTCACCAACTTTTTTCTTTGCTGGTTCATGCTTTTTGTGTCCTAAGACATCTTTTCATATCCCAAGGTTACAAAGATTTCTCCTATATTTTATTCCAGAAGTTTGACAGTTTTAAATTTTATGTTCAAGTCTGTGGTCCATTTTGGGTTCCCCTGGAAATGAAGAGATAACAGATTCTGCCTCTGTTTGCATGGAGGTCCCAGCTCAGTGCAGGAGATGCCCAAGCCAACCGACAATTCTAATACAGAGTGGAAAGTGCTAAATAGAGTACTTTTGAAAATTTAAGCCCCTAAATTTAAGTAATTGCACATACAGAGTGAATGCAACAAGCTGCAGTCTGCTTGGTGCCAACCGAGCAAGGTATGGTGTGAGGTCAGGGTCACTGTGGGCTGATTTGCATGGGGCTGTGCCCACCCACCTTCCAGCCACTCCCACCTGGCTTCCAAGCCTGCCACAGTGACTCCACGGTGACAAATCCAGTGGCCACATTTTGGTTTTCATTGCACAACGGTCTCTACAGAGTCCCCCTCCGTGCCCCACTCTCCCCTTAACCATCTCTCTCTTTACTTCCTGTCTTTCCTCCCACCTTGTCATCCATTCCTTCTCTTTCTCCTTGATGGGCACTGAACCCCCACACCTGGCTTTACATTTTAAAGCTCTCCAGGGTACAACCCTCTGCCTGCCCCCCTCTCTCTCATTCCTGGTAATCTCCTCCAGTCTCATGGTCTAGAAACCACCTACATACCAAGAGCATTCAAACTGTTTAACCCCCAGCCCAAATGTTGTTCCTGAATGTCGAGATTGTTTGTCAAATTCCCTCCATCTCCATGTGGATATCTAGGAGGCATCTCCCACTTGACATGCCTCAGAGGGAATCTGGATTCCACCCCTTCCCAAGCTTGCTCCTGAATCTCGGCACATG
The DNA here is from genome assembly GCA_029593785.1 of Cabassous unicinctus. Classification (NCBI taxonomy): domain Eukaryota; kingdom Metazoa; phylum Chordata; class Mammalia; order Cingulata; family Chlamyphoridae; genus Cabassous; species Cabassous unicinctus. The sequence goes on from JAQZBX010021065.1 coordinate 9,741, forward strand.
CGGCACACGTCTCCTGCCGACTGGGCCTCTTGGTGCTGCCACCCCACCTGAGGACTTTCACTCAGCCCGGTTAACCCCGAGCATGCCCAAGTCAAAGGAGACGAGGCAGGGTCTCCATGACTTTGTCCCCAACCACTTTATGATGCCCCATATGAGAAGTTAAGGGGCTCCCAGATCCCTGACTCTCAGCATTATTCTGGGGCATCTTGAATCCCCAGCTGTCCACTGTGCTGGTCTAACGTCCCCACTGCACAGGCAACCTGAATGCTCACGGATGGGGACCCAGGGAGTTGGTATTTGGCTGTGGACCCTTCCGGGTGGATGCAGGGAAGAAATCTACTCTCCTCTTCCCTGCTTCCAAGCACCCTTCCCCTTTGCTGCTTATTGAATTCCTGCCCATCCATCAAATCATGCCTTTTAAGTGGAACCGCCCTTGCCCCTGGATCCAATGGTGAGCTTGTCCATCTTGGGGCCATCAGTGCCACCTGCTCTGCTCAACTGGCACAGGCAGACTGCACCTTGTAGCATTAGCTTTTCAAGTGCAATCACTAAAATGTATGTGATTAAATTAAAGGAGGCGATGTGTGAGTGTGTCCACCTCTGTCTAGCGCTTGGTTTGTGTGCCTCGCACACTCAGATGTGAACTCCTTGCATACGGAGAGAGAATCCAGCATCTCTGTATCTCTGTTGCCCGACACCCAGTAGGTGCTTGGAAATGCATGAGTGCACGGATGTCTGGAAGTGCTTGGAGCGTGATGCAGATGGTTTTTGATGAGGATGATGTTTACAAGCCAGCTTCCCAGTGAGGACTGCATTCTCTTCTTCCAGGAACACAGCAGAAGCTTCAGCTGGTGGTACCTGGTGGGTACCTGGTGGGTGACGCCTATACCTGCCGTTTCCCATTGTCCGCGCAGGTCCCTGGCTTATCTCTTGGAATGTGCAGCCAGAGCTCTAGGCTGGGACCGGGTCCTGTTCTGCTGCTCGCCAGCTGACCTGGGCCAGCGCCTCCCGTCCCTGAGCCTGTTTTCTCATTTGCAAAAGGAGACGCTGGGCAGCTTGAACCCAGGGTCCCCCGGACAACCTCCAATTTCAACACGGGGTCCTGTGTCACCAGTGGGAACCGGGGGGCGGGCTGGGGTGTCAGCTGTTCACAGATAGCCCCTCTTCCACAAGAAGCCTGGAGGGAGAGGGTGGGGGTGGTAACTGACAACAGCACGGCTGCGACAGGAAGGCTGCTCGGAGCAGAACCAATCTCGCTTTAAAATTCCAGGCCGGCAGTGTGTGTGCCTTGGATGAAGTTCAGGTAATTGTGCCTTCAGCCTGCCTCCTCCTCCTCCCCCAGCTCTCCGTGCTCTGCGCTGACAGCGTTATAATAATTGGGTGCCGCTGCTGAAACTCTTCAGCTCCGGCTTCCTGAAAGGAACGTTGCAATTAGCAGTCCTCAGCCTGTAATAAAGCCTTTAATATCCACTTTCGTGGTTCATATTACAGTCATCCGGGCCTGTCCCCCCTCACGCAGCCTGTCAGGCGGCAGCGCCGGGTGCCCACGAGGGAGCTGCCCCGCGGAATGGCTCCACAAACAATTGCTCAAAGGCCCAGCAACCGGGCCAGGCAGCTGGGGAATGGTGCTGGGAAATGAGAAGGGCTATTTCTGCCTTCTGTGGCTCCGGAGAGCTGGCCAGGGAGTGGCGAGGGAGGCAGGAAGGGCCAGCCTACCTCCCTTTCCCCCTCTGCCCCTCACCTATAACCCACCCCCAGCAAGTTTTCCAGCCCTGAGCTTATCCCCCTTCCTTGGCAGCAGCTTCCATCCCGCTACTGGAGGCTTTGAGAGAGGAAGGAGGAGGTGGAGGTGGTACTGGGGAGGAAAGGAAGATTCTGGACGCAATGGTTGGAGGCACTGCAGCAGGACGCAGACCTCGGAGCCAGGAAGCCAGCCCCGAGCGGTAGCAGTGGGGCGCGTGGGGGCCGGGATGGGGCACCTCGTGTGGGAGGAAGCAGTTTGAGCTGGAGTCTCTGAACACTCTCACCTGAGACGTGGCCATTCCGGGAGCCACCTGGGCTGCTCTGGAAAGAGCATCCCCCTCTCCAGGTGGGTAGGCATCACAGTCGGTCGTACTCGGTCACTGATTTGCAAGCATTTAATGAGTGCTAACTATGTGCCAAGCACAAAGATAGTAAAATATAGATGGTGCCTTCCAGGAACCAGATAAGAAATAAAAAATAACCGCAATCTCTGCGGTGGGGAAGGCAAGAGGAAGGCTCAGGAATAGCACAGGTGGGGGAGTAAACCCATCTGCCTGGAGGGCTTCCTGGAAGAGGGGTTGTCACATGTGGCAGATTGCATTCTCCAGGAATATTTCCATCCCACACGCTGTCTCAGAAGCTCGCCACTCCCTTATCAAGAAGAGTCGGAGTTCCCTTCCCTGGAAACCGGGCAGGCCCTTGGGACAACCTTCGTGAATAGAAAGTGGCCAGATTGACTCTGCATGGCTTCCGAGGCTACTTAGAAAAGGTCGCGAAGCTTCTGCTCGCCTCTCTCTCGGGAGGCTTGGTCTGGGACTGAGCCATATTGTGAGGAAGCCTCGGCCCCACGGAGAGGCTGTGTAGGTATTCCAGCCGACAGCCCCAGCCGAGGTCCCGGCTGCCCGTGGCAGCACCTGCCAGGTGTGTGGGGACAGAAGCCTTTGAGGTGACCCCAGCCCCAGCCCCAGCAACCAGAGACCCTAACTGAGAACCGCCTCTCTGAGGCCAGTCAATCCCAGAGCCAGGAGATGTGGGGACACAGTGATTGCTGTTATGAGCCACTATGATTCATTACACAGCAGTAGACAACCAGAATCCTGATACTCAGGGGACAATAGACTGACGAGATGGGGGATGGACGCTGCTGCCAGCAAAAGGAGCAGCACGTCAAGGCACGCAAGCGTGAGATAGGTCCTTGTGCTTAGAGACCCACAGGAGCCGGTGGCGCCATGAGCAGGTGGGGAGGGCCAGGTGGGCAAGGCTGGACGGCACAGGGGTGGGGCTCTTTCCTGCAGGTCAAGGGGAATCACTAAGGCTTTCAAGCAGGAGGAAGACAAATCATCCTTGACTTTTGGAAGAGGCCAGTGGAACGGAGGGAGATGAGCCTGATTCATTCAGCAAATATGTATATATTTTTTACCACCTGCTTCCTACCAGACACTGGGCCAGCCCCAGAGGAGGGCAGAGCAGGCAGGAGCTGCTCCACGCATCTGTGCAGGAAGAGAAGATTGTGCCAGTGAAGAGAGAAAAGAGAGTCCTGGGACCTTTACGTTGACAGGTCCTCCAGGTTTTACGGCCAGATGAGTATGCGTGATGAGGGAGGAGAATTCTCAAAAGCCTCCTGGGTTTCTGAATTGTAGGAGTAGGGGGATGTCAGTTCCTGAAATCAAAAATTGGAGGAGAAGCAGGTTTAGAGAGGAAGATAAAGAGTTCAATTTGGGGCCACAGTGATTTTTAAGTAGATAGAGATAACCCACAGGCAGCTGGATTTACAAATTCTGGAGCCCAGCAGAAAGGGCCGGGCTTCAAATACAGAGAGGAGATTTATCTGTGCAGTCAAGCCAGAGGCGGGGATGGGATTGCTTAGGGAGGGCCAAAAATGGGAAGAGAGGAGGGCAGCTGGAAGACCTGGGAGAAGGTTCCAGAAACCAAGGGTGGAGCGTATCCAGGAGGGCGTGGCCAGGGACCCTGTACCATGCACACGCAGCACAGATGGACGCATCCTGCTCCCGGCTTCCATTCCGCTTGTGGCAATGGGGAGGGGCAAGGCAGCTGTGCAGGGCAGGGAACCAATGGATGGGAGGGGAGAAGACAGGCATTTGTCTCCTGGGACAGAGTAAATTGGGCATCTACCCTTTGGAGTAGGCATCCTTGACTGCGCAGGAAGAAGGCGGGACAAGACGGTGAGAGCGGCCTCTTGCCTGGAGCGGCTGATATGCAGAGTCGCAGAGCGTAACAGCTGAGGCCAGCTACCCCAGTGCCCTCCACTGGCACCACTTTACAGGCCAGGATGTGGAGATCTGCAGAAGCGAAGTGACTTTTGGACTTCGGTCCAAAAGAGCTAGGACAAGAACCCAGGGTCCCAGCCTCCCAAGCCAGCGTTATCACCATATTTCCCTGCAAACATTCCAAGAGTACCCAAAAGGCAGAAGTTTCTCCCCAGTGGGCTGTTCTTGGTCTTGGGTAGTTATTTAATCCCTTGTATCTCTCCTTTATGCATCCATCCTGCCTCCTCCAGCGTAGGATTTCTTCTCCTGCTTCTCCTGCAGCCGTTTCCTCTTGGAAATCCCTTTTAGGCCACCAGATGGTCCCAAATCTACAAGCCTTGCCCCCGGAGCTGTCACCAGCTCACAGAGGTTCCCCAGAAGGGGGTAGTGGTGGGTTCAGGAAAGCAGGGGGAGGGAGGAGGGGGAATCAGGTATGGAAAGCTGCACGGCTCTCCGGAGACTCCCTCCCACCCTGCCAGGCCTCCTCCTACCTTCCTTCCCAAGCTCCATGGAACCAAACTGCGTTAAGGAAAGCCAGGCAGGTGCTTAGCGTCTCTAATGTGTTCCATTACAAATGCTCCACAATAAGGTAATTATGTTAGAAAATAATAAATGTGTCAGTCTTTCTGGAAATATTTTTACTTCTAGCAAGGTGGGAAACAGCACTATTGTTTTTCAAGTGCATCTCTGCTCCTGTACATGTTAATTAACTGTGCTCTGGCTGCACCACCTCGCGGCATTTGTATTATTCATAAATGTCTTGGGGCTGCAGTAACTTATGCACTCCCCTCCTCGGCTTGGAATCATTTTTTAATTTCAAGTTCTCTTTTGACTAATTGCACTTGTGGTTTGCGCCTCCTGTACCAGGAGCCCTGTTCCCTGGCTGTTTCTCCACGCCCTCTCCCCCTTCCTTCTCTCTGCTTCTTCCAGGGTCTTTGACTTTCAGGGTGCTTGCTGGGTCCAAAAAAGAGGCAGATTTGGGCTTCAGGTGGCGAGCAGCATCTTTAAGAAATCCTGGGAGATGGCATTTGCTCCTCGCTGGCGAAGGTCTCTAAACGTCCTCCTTGTCACCTTCACCCTCGCCCTCTATTCAACTTGTCCCTTTCGAGGAGCCTTTCCAGATTTAGTCCCGCATCCCGTCTCCTCGCACTGCCCCTTGCACTTTTTGAGTCATCTTAGTTCTTGAGTTGGTGGTGGTGTGTGGGGTCTGCCTGTGACCGGGCTGGGGGCTCCTGAGAGGTAGAGACCACGCCGTCTGCACTGGATCTTCCTGGTTCTTCCTGGAGATTGTAGGCCCACGCTGGGAGGCCGCAGGCAGGGGTGTTTGGCAAGGACCCCATCGTCCACCGGATGGCTGGGCCAGGTGGCCTTTAAGGTCCTAGGTTCTGAAGACAAACCTGTTGTCTGGAAAAGGCTGTGGTCCCAGATGCTCCTGGACTCCATCTGAGTCAGGAAATGCAGGATCCAAGAGTGGACACAGCTGAGGAGGATGATCGTTCATGTCAGACCCTCAGAGAGGAACTGGTTGTGACATAGGCACCTTGAAAGGGAGCAGGAGGATCAGCGGTGGTAGCTGATTTCTTTTGTGAGCTCTGATGAGAGCGTGAGATTCTCTGGTTCTGTATGAATACAGCACTGCAGCCCTGTTCTCTCATTCGCCCTCCTCCTCCTCCTCCTCCCCCTTCCCCTCCCTCCCCTTGGCAATATCCCTGGACGTGGTAATATTTCTGACCTCTACTCCATGATCCCTGGGGGCAAAGAAACTTTCTCTGGGAGCAGCCACGCCTCCACATTTTGCTGAGAATTTAGCCAGAGACGTGGCTGCTAGAGAGTCTCAGGGCCAAGAGGAACCGCGGACACCTACCTGACTCCATTCTTCATCCCAGATGATGATAAATCCGTCCAAGTTTAAACGCCTCTGGAGACCGGGTCTCATACCGTCTTTGACCATCCATTTCCGGACCTTACAACCCTGGCTGCTGGGAAATTCCTTCTGATGTGTAACCTGCATCCATCACGCAAAAACAGATGGACATCCTTTGTTGCTCTGCTGCCTTTGGGGTCGTAGCTGGCAAGCGGCCGGAAGGACTGTAAATCCAGCCGTCCACCTAAGTGGGTGGATCTAACAGGTTCTTGGATTCTGCAGATGTCGAGAAATCAGCTAAAACAAGGCTATTTCCAGAAGAACCGGAGAGTCTTCTCAGTTGGAACAGCTCTAGGAAGCAGCTCCTGGTTGGTGAGCTCCTGAATCTCTACCCTGCTGCCTTAGCTGTCCCGCGTCGATGGTTTTGGCTGCACAGGTATTGATTTGGAGCCTGGAAGAAGATTCTGCTCCTCGATTGATTCAGGATAGTGATTCTAAACGGTCAGAGACTTCTGGGGATTTAAACCCTTTATATTCTGGGCAACTTCTCCAAGGCTTTGTTCTCCCACTATCATTTTTGTTTTCTTATAAAGAATTGAGTTCTGGGTGATGGTTGGGACAGCTGGAAACAAAGGCTTTGGATCAGATATGTGTCTTGGCCAGTGTCCCCAGCGTCCCCATAACAAAGGGACATGGCCTGGGGCAAGGAGCCATGTGGCAGCAGGAGGCAGTGTCCAGGGCAACCCGGCTCCTCCCCAGGGGCAACGTTGGCGCTGACTCTCTCCCTGGGTCGGGCTGTTTGGATGAGGCTTCTTACCACCCGTGGAGACTGTGGCTTCCAAGTGGCAAGAGAATCCGCCGAGGACAGCCCTGGCGATGAAGGCAGCCGCTCGCCGCAGCTGGGAGGGCGGAGGCCCCCCTTCCACCACCACCCTGGTGTGCTCAGCCCTGACTGCATTTTTGAAGCCGGGGTCCCAGCTGGTGCCTGCCCCCTGGGCCCCGGGCCAGGCCAGGCTGGGCGGCCCCTCTGCAGGCAGTTTTGGGTGGAGCTGGAGGTGAGGAGGAGGATGGGGAGTTGGGATGGGCGCGGCAAGGTGAGGGGTGAGGTGCTCCTGCCCTGCCTGCTCCCCAGTCCATACACCCCCACCCAGTTGCACTTTGGGGCTCTCCCCTCCCCGCATATGGGTGCAAGGCGGCAGCATCACTCTCACCTGGTCTTCGGTTTGCCCCTCGGCGGCCACTCGTCCAGCCAGCCGTGCGGAAGGAGAGCCTCTGTGAGCAGAAACCTGGCCTTGGGCCCGGTGGACCAGTCCCTGCTTGGGGTGAAGAGTTGCTCTGTAGCAGATACCGCTTGGATTTGAACATCCCGTCTGTGCAGCAGGGGAGAGCCCCTTGGCATTGACGCCAGAGTCCCTTGAACTCAAATCCTGACTCAACCTACTTACAGGCATTGTGGATTGGGGGCAATTTAGACTACTCAAGCTTCAGCTTTCTCCTCTGTCAAGTGGGGGTAAGAGACCGGCCTTGTAACAGTGGTGGGAAGATAAAACGGGGTACTGTGTGCTGAATCTCTAGTTGAGTGGTTGCCTCTCAGACGGTAGCTTCTTAGTACTCACCTTCCCCCAAGGCTGAAAGAACACCTTTTGTCTTGTTCAACCAGGTCCTCTTTCCTCCCTCCCGCCTTTCTCTTTCCTTCTCTCCGCTTGCCCAGTGAGTCACATTCTTATGGCGTAATCTTTGTATTTCTTGAATATTTCACTGAGCAGTAGAATTTTGCAGCTCTACCCATTTGCTCATCCAATAACTATTTTTTGATAGACCTTATTTTTTAGGGCAGCTGTAAGTTTACAGAAAAATTGCTCAGAACGTTCCCTTATACTCAGCCCCTCCCCAATTTTCCCTATTATCATTTTCCATTAATGTGGTACATTTATTAAAGCTGATGAATCAATATATTATAATTATATTAACTTAAGTTCATATACATTGAGGTTCACTCTTTGTGTTCTACAGTTCTATGTATTTTTAAAAAAATTTTTATTGTGGTAACATATATATAAACTATTTCCCATTTTAACTACTTTCAAGTACACAGTTCAGTGCCATTAATTATATTCAATGCTGTGCTAGTATCACCACCATCCATTACCATAACTTTTCCATCACCCCAGACAGAAACTCTGTCCCCATTAATGGCCCATCCCCATCCCTATCCCTGGTAATCTGGAATCTACTTTATGTCTCTATGAATTTGCATATTCTCATTATTTCATGTAAGTGAGGTCATACAGTATTTGTCCTTTTGTGTTGGCTTACTTACTTCAACATGGTGACTTCAAGGCTCATGCCCATGTCGTAGCAGGTGTCAGAGCTGCATCCTTCCATGGCCGAGTAGACTTCCACCGTACACCACGTTTCATTTACCCAGTCATCTGTTGGTGGACACGGGGGTTGCTTCCACCTTTTGGCAATTGCGAATAATGCTGCGATGAACATTGGTGTACAAGTATCTGTTCAAGTCCCTGCTTTCAATTCTTTGAGGTATATACTTCATCAAAATCAAAACTTTTGTGACTCAAAGGACATTATCAAGAAAGAGAAAAGACAACCCACAGAGTGGGAGAAAATAGTTGGAAACCATATATCTGATGAGGGTTTAATATCCAGAATATATAAAGAACTACATCTCAACAACAAAAGACAAAAACCCAGTTAAAAAATGGGCAAAGAACTTGAATAGACATTTCTCCAAAGAAGGTATAGAAACGGCCAATAAACACATGAAAAGATGCTCAATATCATTGGCTATTAAGGAAATGCAAAACAAAAATCACCATGAGAAGCCACTTCATATCCACAATAATGGCTATTAAAAAAAAACAGAAAATAAATAACAAGTACTGGGGAGGATGTGGAGAAATAAAACCCCTCATGCATTGCTGGTGGAATTCAGCTTGGCTTTTCCTCAGAAAGTTACGCATGGAGTCACCATGTGACCTGGCAATCCAGGTCTAAGTATATACTGTCCTCTCCCTCGTCGAGTTGGCACCCTTGTCAAAAATCAACTGGCCATAGATGTGAGGGTTTATTTCTGAACTCTCGCTTCTATTGTCTGTTCTTGTGCCAGTACCACAGTGTTTTGATTACTGTAGCTTTTTAATAAGTTTTAAAATTGCAAAATGTGAGTTCTTTAACTTTTTTAAAAAATCTTTTTCAAGATGATTTTGGTTATTTGGGGCCCCATGCCCTTCCACAGGAATTTGCTGCTTAGCTTTTCCAATTCTGCACAGAAGGCTGTTGGAATTTTGATTGGGATTGCATTGAATCTGTAAGTCTTTTTGGGCCATCCAATAAACATTTATCAAATGATTCCTCTGTAGTAGGCAGTGTATTGGCACTGGGGTCAAACCCACGAGAAAGACAAGCATGCTTCTTGCCTCGGCAGAAATTATGGTCCAGAGATGAAGACCAACCAAGTAACTTTATCAGAGCCCAGGAGTTAGCATCATGGAGCGTAGGATGTAAATCTATACCAGGGGATCCGGAAAGGCGGCTGCGCAGACAGCATGGAAGGCAAGACCTGAGGTGTGAGAAACCCTCTGTAACCCAAAGCTGCTGTCCTTCAGCTGCTGGCATGAGCCTCACTGTCAGAACCTTCAGATTCACCACCTCTGTTTATGAATTTACACATCACTTTATCCCCCAGAGAATTCCCGGGATTAGTACATAATTCCATGAAGTAGAAAAGTACAATAAAAACTGAAGACCAAAGAAAAGATAGGAACATAAGGTCAGAGGCACAGGTAACGTGCAGGTACTGGAGCCACAGGACTATAAATCACTACAACTGAGACACACCTTTTACACTGCACGTCCCAGGGGCTAATGCAAAAAGACAAACGTGAGCAGGTACAACATTCTCATTGTCCTCTGTAACTCGTTTTCTGAGAAAGTAGACTTTTATGGAATGGATCTTCATGAGGTGGATGCTAAATAAGGTACTGAAGGGGCCACCACCAACTCTTAACATTTCTAGAATGAACGCATAGCAGGAGTTGGGTGGATGATGCTTAAAGGGTCTCTAAATGTAGGCCAAGGAGCAATTCAGAGGCCAAGCAATGCTCGAGCCTGGAAATAATCTGACATAATCCAGGGACAAAGCTCAGAATGTTTGAACAGCTGGTTCTCAATCTGGCTGGCTGAAGAATCACCTGGAAAACAGATGCGGGGGCCCCACCCTTGGAGATTCTGATGCAGTAGGTGTAGTTGGGATTCTGATTTATTCTCAGCCAATGTTGAGAAATGTTGCGCAATCCCTGGTCTCTACCAGGGGTTCTCAAACTGTTTCATGAAGCCCCAGGATCCTGCAGACAAGGTCCAGGGGGCTACCCCAGGGGAAGAGGGACTATTGCGTGGCCTCTGGGTGCTCAGCCCCTGCTAGTGGAAGAACCAGGAAGGCTGTGGGTGCGGGTGGATGGCATTTGGGGCCAAGACAAAGCACGGACGCCGGGATCCTACTTTGACCTGTTACCCAGGAGGCCCCCAAGGAAGAAGATACACAAAGGATGCAATGACTGGCCAAGAGGACGCAAAGCCTCCTTGGTTTTTATCCTTCGCTCCAAAGCCAGTGCAGAGGCTGGGAGCAGACTGGGCCCAACCAGGTGGAGTCTCTCTTTTCCTTAAGCCACTGGCCCACCGGCCCCCCTGGTTTTTTACTTCTGCAGGGCCACACCCAAGTCTCAGCTCTGTGCACCAGGACGAGAGGTCAGTTCCACGCACGCCCAGCAACGCCAGGGTCCAGAGAGGAGGTCGCTGGAGGGAGAGCGTGAGCACGGACATCAAGAGCAGGGCTGCTCTGGGAGAGGAAGAGGCATGGGGTGGCCAGGAGGCGGGTCCCACGTGGGCGCCCGCCTGGCTCTCCAGGCACCAGCCACGGGGGAGGCAGGAACAGCAGGCGCGCCATGTCTGTCAGCAGGGCCCCGTGAAAGCGGTGACTCTGCCCACCGTAAAAGGGGGCTTCGGATCCTTCCCACAAAGAGGGCAGCTCCCCGTCAAACAGGGCGGCTTCTGTACGGCTTATATACCGGAGCTCCCAGGGCGTTCCTTTTCATTTGAAAAAGGGTTTCCTTGGCTAAAACCATATAAACTAAAGAACAACACAAAAGCAAAAAAACAATTAAGCCAGGGATTGAGACAAACAACGAGCTGCATGCTCTGCAAATGAGCCTCTTCGAGTATTATGTTTCCCAGCCCAGCTTTTGATAAAAGCCGAGCAGCAGACGGTTGAAGGTTCTGTTCTCTGACAGGGGAGGAGCCTGGGGTATACGATTTTCTGTGTTGCTGACTAAGGGCAGATTCAGATGCTTTAAACAGCCCATTCACCAGGAAAAAAAAAAAGTGCACTAAAGTTTAAGAAAACCAATCAGGTAGATGTTAGGCTTAGTAGCCTTTTGTAAAATGTGAGGCTCCCAATCAAAGATGTCACCTGCATAGATATCCACCCACCTTTCTACAGAGGCAGGTAAGGCACAGAAAGGGCCAGGATTTTTTTTTTTTAGCGTTTTAAAAAAATTATTTACTTTATTCTTTTTAAAAATTTACTTCCCCCCTCCCCTAAATGGTGCTTTCATCTGTCTGCTCATTGTTTGCTCACCTTCTCCAGGAGGCACCGGGAACCGAACCTGGGACCTCCCACGTGGGAGGCGAGTACTCAACAGCCTGAGCCACATCCGCTCCCTGCAGGCTGCGGCATCTGCTGGCTTGTGGCATCTGCTCGTTTAGGCATCTGCTCATGGTGGCAGGTGCGGAATCTGCTTGTCTTCTTTGGGAGGCACCGGGACCTGAACCTGGGACCTCTCATGCGGTAGGCGGGCACCCAACTGCTTGAGCCACATCTGCTTCCCAGGATTTTTCCTAAGAAGCCATCAGTGCTGCCGTTGTCAGGGCTCTCTCTCCTTCTAGGCACTTGGTAGGATCATCTTCCCCACCACTGGTTCTCATCACATGACTTAATGAAATGTGAGCAGAACTGATGTGTCCTTTCCAGGCAGAAGCTTTCCCAGCTGGCATGTGCTCTGCTGCCACAGAGACTGGCCATGTATCCCTCAGCGGTCACTCTGGCAGTCTGGCTCCTGGAGCTGGGGTGGCTACGATGTGGGGCTGAGCCCCGCTTGGCTACACGGGCGTGTAATCTGAGGAAGCCATAAACCCTAGTGCTTTTCAGTGAGTGACTTTGCCAGGATGGTTTGCCTGTCCTGACTAAAATAACCTGATTCTACTCTAGCACATGAATGTTCAAAGTCCCAAGATTTTACATGATGACTTGCGTACAGCTATTTTTTACAAAAAGAGTCACCAGGTGCTCATCGTGATTAAATCTCCAATGAATATATATGTAAATCTCTAGTGGGGACCATGGTAACTCTAATTTTAATGGGTGGAGCTAATTGCAAATCCAATAGGATTTGGATGCAGTTGCAACATGCATCCTTATGTAGCAAAAGAAATGAACTTGTAATATAGAGCTGCTGGAAGAGAGGCCCATTACGTTGGATGGATAGTGAGTGTATCTGCCCTGAGCGAGTCATTTTGTTTTAGGCTAGTTGTTCTTAAGCTGGTTAGTTCTGACGGTAGCTAAACAGTAGAACCTGCAGTGTGGTGAGTCCACTTCTGCTCGGCACAATGAAGTGATAACCTAACAGAGAAGCTACAGATTTTTTATTTTTATTTTTTTTTTTGGTTTTCTATAGCAAGAGGTGTCCTGATAATACAGAAGAAGTTTCAAATCATTAAGGTAAATATAAATTCAAAAGAAAGAGGTCAGGGTACAGGCTTGTTTTCCATAGCTCACCAGATCTGCCGGGCAACTGTCCATGTCAGGTCTGATACTTAGAATAGTATCAAGTCATCATAGTAACCTCATGACTGTTGGCCAATAGCCAACTCCTTCCACCAAGTCAAAAGTCACGGAAGGTCATTCAAGGTTACAAAACATCTGAGGTTCTTCTTTTCAGATTTCTCCTTGAAATGAAAAAGGTTGTCAAAGCGGTAAAGAGTAGAATAACCTGTCTACACCCCTTCTGCCCCTCAGGAATGAGCACTTGGTTTGAAAAGGCCAGATTTAGGTAAGTCTAGCAAGATGTGAGATCTATAGTTTCAGGGAGAGTAGGAAATAGTCACTTTTCAAAATGGTAGAAACAAAATCCCTATATTCACTCATACGTCAGCAGTAATGAGGGAAGCAGGTTGCCTCAAAGTCCCTTACCAAATTCATTCAAGGATAACGAAGCCCCCAATGGGTCCAAGTGTTTATTATCCACAGTCCCAGTTGGAAATATATTCAAATGAGATAAGTTGGGGAGGGTTTCTTTGCAAAGAGACTATTTTCACAGGTGAGGGCTGGGGACACAGGAGCCAGGAGTTGAGGGCTGATAGCTGTGGCACTGTTACTGTCCAAAGCCTGAAGGACAGGGGAGGGGCCTGCAGGCCAGGAGAAGAAAATCAGATAGAGGAGGCTGTCATGAGAAGAGAGTGGCCTCTGGTGGTGGGACCCGAGGCAACCCTCCAGGGCAGTGGCCGGAGGAAGAAATACCTTACCTCCCTCTCCTCCCACCCTCTAGTCTCTGCCAGGGCTCCCCATTGGCCGAACCCAGCTGGAAGCCACAGAGCTTGGGAGCCCATGGGTATGGTCCATTCAGGTCAACATCCCATGGCCCAAGGTAGGGAGGGGACAAGCCAAGAGGGAACTGGAGGTGCACATGGAAGACCTGGCTTCCTTCTTACTGCCCCTTCCACTCTCTGTTCTTCAGGCTGCCAAGTTTGGGGTATGTGTGTGCGTGTGTGTGTGATTTTGTTTTGTTTTTTTCGAAACCTGACTCTGGAATGGTAAGGTCCATTAGGACCCAAATGTGGAATTGACACCATTGGCTTCACTTAGTCACTGTCCACTCCTGGGAAATGAAAGCAGATGCCACACCCCCAAGATACCTAGTATGGTGTTCGGAGTGATCTCCAGGCATTGGGATTTCACAGATGGAAGTCAAGAGGCCCTCATTTCATTTAGGGCTGCCTAAGGTCCTGGCCAGTCGGGTCCCAATTATTGGTATGGACAGACCCAAAAAGCACCATGTTGAGGGGCTATGGGTTAAAGAGAAGGGAAATGGATATTCCTTTCACAGTTTAAAAGACCCATAAGCTTTTCTTAGGTTGGTCTTATCAGTTGGGTGACCTTGGACCCATTTTCTCTGAGCCTCGAGGTTCTCATCTAAAATGGGGATAACAATACATACCTCAAATCGCCAAAGTTCTTAAAATAATGCATGAAGGAGCCCCGCTGGACCCAACAGCGGGCACTCAACTGAAGTCAGCTACCTCCTGCCTGCCCCTCCTCGAGGGCCGGGAAGGATGGAGTCTGGCCACTTTCCTTGGGTTGGGAGCGTGGGGCAGGTACCCAGAGCCTGCTTCTGCCTGGTGCTCGTTCTGCAGGAGCAGACCCAGAGGAAGGCTGGGACAGACAGGGCGGATCCAGGAGCTGGCAGTCGGGGGAAAGGTGGGTCGCCTCTCCCCTGAGTGCTGCTTAGCCCTCAAATCCTCCAGCATTTGACTCTAATAAACACATTTTACGTCCGTTATTTAAGCATAGACATATCACTGTTTTTATATCATGACTTGCTACACTCCCAGTGCCGTCATTAAGGATCCAACTTTGGAGGCACTCATACCTGGGTTCAACGCTCAGTTCTGCCCCTCGCTGTGGGGTCCTGCGCAAGTTACTCACTCTCCCAGAGTCTCAGTTTCCCCATTTGTAAAATGCGGATAATAATTCCATCCTCAGAGACAGTTATGAGAAACAAATGGGAATATCTGTAAATCACACCAGCAATGAGGGCTACTGCTCCTTCAAGCACCAACCACCCCCACCCCCCAAGAACCAACCCACCAAGCCCTGACCTACGCCTCTGCCTCGAAGTTGAGCTCAGCTCGACTGTGTGCTGTACAGGGGATTTGGTTACAAAGATGAGTGACACTTCCATGTACTCGTCTAGTGGGGCAGCCGGACATATAGACATAATTAATCCAGTGTGGGAAGCACAGAGCCCAGAATTTGGGACCCTATATCAGTCTGAGGGCCCAAAGGCAATGATGTTTAAGCTGAATTGTGAAAGGTGAATGGGTAGCCTCGTAGCATAGAAGCCTCCCAGGCAGGGAGGGGCAAGGTGTACAGAAGCACAGAGGATGGGAGAGCTTGCCTGGCCCGCGAGAGACAGGTGCTTCCCGGCTGGGGAAGACGGTACGGGGTGGAGGGGGCCCGGGGGCTAGCTCAGCAGGGAAAATCTTGGGGGGCTCCTCTGCCTCTCGGCCAGTACCATAAGACATCACAAGTTCCCAGAGATAAGCCTCTAAGCCTCCAGAAGCCCAGGCAAGGCCCATGTTTATCCAGCGCCTTTTCCCGAAGCCCTGGGCAAACACCAATCAGTTCATCCTCCTTAGAAGCGCTGATGCAGCCGGAGGAACTTCCCCTGGAGGGCCCGAGTCTCTCTTCAAGAGCCCCGGAGGTCTGGGGGAGGGTCTGAAGAATCTGTACCGTCCCCACTTGACTCATCATTCAGGGTTGTCCGAAGGCCAGGCAGGGGCTGAGAGGGCCACAAGCAGATCTCCCTCAGCGACCCCAACTTAAAAGTGAAGAGTGTGCTCCGTCTGGGAGTTTTTCCATTTGGGAACAAAGAGGGAACAAGGTGGAGAAGGAGGGCTGAGAGCTGAGAGAGAGAGAGGAGAGAGAGTGTGAGCACATAAGCCTGTAAGGGGTGAGAGGGAGAGAAACCTCACAGACTTTAAATATAGGAGTATAAATATTTGGAAATCTGGGGAGCTGTACATGTGTGGAAAATGCAGATGGGGCTTACAAAGCCAGATACGAGGAAGAAAAATGTTCACTCTCTTGCAAGAGAAGGGCAGAGCGCTTCTATTAAGGGAGCTCGCTCACGCTCACACGCAGGTGTACCTGCCAATACACAAGCACACGAAAGCAGTGACACATAGACCAGAAACACGCTCGTGGACACCCAAACATACAGGCCCCCGCATATATTAAAAATATGTGCAAGTATCTTCTACTCGAAGACAAACGTCCATCCACTCGTTCAATAGGCCTTGCTGAGCGCCTCCTGTGAGCTGGGGCGGGCTCGGTTACGCAGATAGGCAGCGAACAGGAGCGTGTCCTGGCCTCAGGCTGCTTACTGCCTGCAGGGGCAGCTGAGACATCACCCTACACATGCGCAGAGCTAGAGCAAGAGGTGGGGCTGCTGAGGAGCCCCAGATTGGCTTTAGGCTCACCTTTACTCCTAGGTCTCTGAAAGAGAGTGAAGAGTCTGCATGTTCCCGTCACCGTGTCTCCTGCAGAATGGTGCAGAATGAATGAATGAATGATGGATGGATGAAGGAATGACTATCTTTGGGCCACTCAGTTCTTCCAACTTCTCCTCCATTCCTGGAGGAGAGGAGGCACCAAGGCTGCCCCCTCCTCACCTCAGCCCTCCCAGCTCAGGCCCCCAGGCCTGGGTAGCACGTCATGCTACTTGCCAGCCTCTGAACCTCCAGGACCTGTAACGGGGAAGGGATGGGGTGGGCGTCAGGCTGCAGCTGGACAGCCAGATTGTCTGATGAGCTTTGCAAATCTGAGGCCCTTCCCTGGGTCCCCAGAGGGGTGGAGTTGCTTCTCTCTTCTGGTTTGGAACCACTCCCGCCCCCAGGTTAGTTGGGGTTCCAAGCTCTTTGCAAAGCCTGGTGGGAAATTCTCCAGCCTTGGAGATAAACGACGTAGGTCTTTGCCAGTTGGTTCCTGATAAGCCTCATTTATCCAGCTCCTTGCTGCCCCTCATTGCTATGGAAAGTTGAGCCCTGGCTTTCCACAGCCAGCGGGGATGGAGCCCAGGGATGCACGAATGCGCGTACCTGCGGGATCCTCCCATCCTTGCGTGGGCGCCCCTGTGGGTGTCTGTGCACGTGGAGTTCAAACGGGGCCGGGCTAGACCAGATGCTGCCGGTGCCCAGCGTATCCCTCAAACCCCACCGTTTTTGTGCACTCTGGTGAACTTCCAACCGTCAGTTCCTGTATTTCTCAGTCCGAGGGTTTTTCCAAAATGGGGGAAGGCTGCTCTGCCTGCAGGAGCACACACGCCAGAAGAGCTGAGGAATGAATACCCCCTGGGAGCAGCCTTCAACAGACAAACCCTGGGGGGTGGAGTTCAAGCACCCCAGCAGCCTCATCCCCCCATGGGTTTTACACGGTTTCCTACGGGGAAAGGAGATTTAATAGCCCCTCCCCCACCCCCTTCCAGGGTCCCCCGTGCCTCCCAAATAAACTCCAAGCGATTGAATCGGTTTCAGGGTCTGCTGCTGGGGGAACCCAAATGAAGACATTTGCATGCCCAACTCTTTGCAATGTCTGCTGACCCTAGGCCAGTGCCGGCGAAGCCTTCCTTGGGTAAGGTCAGCTCCCCCAAGGAACCAGCCATCATTAGAAGGACTAATGAGGGGCTTCTCAAGGGGAACAGGTTGTATGTGAAAGGAGGTGGGGAGATCCGTTCTCTGCTCATGAGATATGAGGCTTGAGTCCAGGTTGAAAGAAGTTCTCTCTGGCTCCTCACCCCGCTCACCCATCACTGCAGCCCCTGCACCCACCTCCTGGGACCAGCTTCCAAATGGAGGCCCAAAGCCACCTGGGGCTCCCCATGGTTCCTCCGAGGCTCTCCTTTGGGGTTCCTGGGAGGAAGGAGGAGAAAATAACCAGCCCCAATGACTATCAGAGAGAAGGCATCTTTGGCAATCCTTGAACTCTCAAGCAACCAATTTGTAAGTGCACATAAATATACTCCAGTATCGACTGCAGAGAGAAGAAAAGGTTTGGCTTCTTTGGGAAGAGACTCTGTTAAAAGGCAGTTGGGTGTAGACATTCGGGCCTTGGGGCTATGCAGACTTGGCTTTGCGCCCCAGCCCTGCCACTTACTATGAATACAAAACTTTTAACCTGCTTGAAACCTCAGCTTCCTTGAGCGAAAACACTGAACTTTTAGTGTTATTGAGTAGATTAAAGATGCACTTAAAACTCTCCTGGCACATAAAGAGTAGTTATTTTTAATAATTTTAATCATAGTAATTAACAGTTGAAAATCACACAGACCCTGCCACTAGAAATCACCATGGTATATTAAATTCTCATTCATTAGAAAAAGTGATTTGTACTGAAAGGAAGTGATCCTTTCAAAATTCAGCTTACTTAGTAACTTAGTTGGTTTAAGTAAAGAATTGGGTTAGAAAAAGGCTTTCGAAGACGTTGAGTAATGGGCTCAGTATGACTATGACCTTTTAAAAATCCTCACCATAAAGACAAGTGGCCATAGATGAAGGGAGATGCAGGCCATCAGCATGGACACCAGAATAAAAAAGCATTTCTCTCCAATTTGGAAAATAAGTAGGGAAAAGTGAGTGATAGGCTTCTGGCAACAATAGGGAGAGCGGATTTTGGATGCCGAGGCAAGGCCAGAAGAACCCAGCTTTGCTTATCAAGTCTTCGGGGCTGTTTCAGCGAGATCAAGTGAAATGATCTTGAGAGAAAAGATGATCCAGCTCAGTAGAGCTGAAACTCAAGGGGAATTTGGGACTAACAAGGTACCACAATGTGCCCAAGTTTTTATTTCTTTTAACTCTTGCTGCTGATTGGATCTGTTTATTCATCTCATAGAAAAAAGGGAATGGGTACTAGTCTATGTTAATATTTTATATCTACAGGACAAGCAGACACTGGTCAGCATATATCTTTTGTTTAATATCACTTCTTACGTATCCATCTCCTACAGTGCACAGGTTTTGGAGGGAAACAGATCTTGATTAAGAAGCCAAATCCAGCGTGCATTGTCAAGAGCTTGTGAAAGTCTGACATTTTACCCTATTTCTTAGTTAACAAGTCAACCTGGCCAGCCACAGTCTCACTGATGCTGGCAGAAGACACAAGACTCCTGGGTCAGAGACAAAGGACAGCCTATTACTCACAGCAACAGCAGCAGCCAGAGTATCATCATTTTCACACTAGTTCCCCAAGCCCCAGGTCCCATAAGGTGATACAAAAAGGCCGAATGACACCTGCACATACAGTGGATTGCATTACAGGTGAGGAACCTTGAGCTTAGGGAATCTGGATTTTTTATATTTACAGTAAGCATGCTTCCCCTTTGTTCCAGAGGATGGCACTGTATCTATGCAAACATCCTTGAAAAGATAGTTCAGAACAAAGGCAATCAGTTTCTCTGTCTGCAGCATGTATAGAAATGCAAGAAACCCATGGAAAATTGTCTCCTAACACTTAATAGCTGTGCGATCTTGGGCAAGTCCCTTGCTCTCTCTAAGCCCCAGTCTCCTGGCCTATAAAATGAGGCATATTCCCAATCTCTTTTACACAGTCAGAAAGAATAAATGAAATTTCAACATAGCATGCCAAGCACAGTTCCTGGCTCACAAGATACAAGAAATGTCAGTTCTTTCTTCCGGCTGCTTCCCCTTGTACTAACTCTCATTAAAATCCATTCAAATAAGAACCATATGAAAACTTTGCCTTTACTATTTTGTTTCAAGAGGGCAGCCTACCCAGTAAATAGAGCGTAAAGTGTGTCTTGATCCCATTAACAGAGTATCAAACTTTCAACCTAAAGACTAACCATTAAACAATTCAAACCTCCCAAATCCTCTAGCTCAGAGGTTCTCAAACTTTGTTGCATGTTTAGATCATCTGCAAGCTTTTGAAAATGAAGATGCATCCAATACCGATTAATCAGACTCTCTGGGGTGGGACCCAGGCACCGGCATTTAAAAAAAATTCTCCAGGCGATTCCAATATGCAGCCCAGGATGCAAATGGGTACTTCCACTCTGATCACACAACTAGAAGAGTCTGCATGTGCTATTTTACAAGTCTGAAGTTGTTTCACTTAGTGTAATTGGTCTAACTTTGAAAAGGTCACCAGGCGTCTGCAAGGAGCTGTGGCCTGGGCAAAGGGGAGTGGACACACAGAAGAAGTTAAAGGAGGGAAGGGTCCACGCTCTAACAGAAGATAGGGGAGAGTCCCCTGTGTCCTTTGGAATTCCACTGTCACCTCTAGGATAGAGCTCTGTACACCCTCAGCACCCAATGAATGCTAGGGAATATCCCAAGCTTTCCCCTCCCTCCATCCCAGTCATTCTGCATTCTGCATGCACACTTAGGTTTGAAAATAGCTCCAGTCCTGGCCTTGCTCCCTGGCAGACTAGATTATAGGATTAACTCTTCACCTCCTGGTTAGGCTGTGGGAATCCTCTTTTCTCTTTTCCCTTTGGTATAAATCAATAGTAAAGATTTTCTCGCTTTCTTCTCCCACCTTTCTCTGGAGCTGTTCTTAACCAGTTACCTTTGTTTTGCTGGCAGATCCCAAAGGAGAAACTAAGGAAAGGCCCAGCTCTGGGGCTGGGCTGGGTGGAGTCTCCTCCATCCCCTGCTCTGTGCTTTTGAGACTGCCTATTGCTCAGCTTTTTGCCCGGGAGCTCATTTTCTTCATTCTACTGGTGGTAACTAAAGGGCAGAGGAGGGCCTTTGGGCACCCCCAGGCAAATTTTGAGTTTGCTTTGAGCTGGTGTTCAGTCATCCTCACTCATAAACGTGCAAATTACTCAAATAATAGAGACACCTAAAGCCCAAGGGAGCCTAGTTTGTCTAAAGAATTCGGTCTGCCTGGCAAATTACCTGAAACTCAGGTGATGTGGGTTTTGCATACCAGGGAGAGCCTTCCAGAGCAGTTGTTTCCCAAGGGAGACTGCAGTTTCCTGTTGGTGTTCGGCTGGAACAGAAGGGACCACAATCGTTTAGGGAGATGCTTCTGTCAGTCATGGAAACAGCAGCCGTGCTTGCTGCTGAGTCTAGCTCTGAAAGCCCCTTGGCACTGGTTCCTGCAGAACCCAGGATGTTTGCTGGAGCTGACCAGCTGGGCCCCCTTCAGATCCTCACCTGTCAAAAGCTGTAGGTGGGCCATGGACAGATGGCCCTTTGGGGAAACTGAGTCTGCCACCTGGTGCCCCTCGCTCTGTGACTCACGTGGCTTTTACAGTTATGGCTGTTCAGGCCGGAGCCTGCTTCAGAGTTTGGGGAAGGGGCTGGAAGGGGTCTCTTTGCCTTCTCTGGTGAGCTTGGGCAACCCCAAAGCAAGCCCGACTGGGAAGAGCTGCTGCCTCGGGCCTCCTCCACCTCCATATCTGGCCCCTGTTCTTCCATTACTTAGGGATGATGGCGGGAAAGCACGATCTGTGTCCCTCCCCTCTTCCTGGGCACCTGCTGCTCTCTGCCTACCCACCTGGAGGCTCACAGGTCTGTCGCTGAGGAAACGGGCAAGGAGGGCAGGCAGAGGGGCTTGACGGCTTCAGGCAGGGGAGGAACGAGGGGGCCAGGCTTTCTGGAATAGAGATCAAGAAGGATTAGAGTAGGCAAACGAAAAGCCACAGGCAGTGGGCTCCCCAAGATGGGCGGTGGGGGGAGCTGCCTAAAAGCGTGGGCCGCTGCTTCGAGGCTAAGCCCACCACTTCCCTGCCTATTCCCAGCTGGTTCCACGTGTAATTTGCTGGCTCAGAGTCCGGAATGGACTCCTAAGGGAGACACATTTCTCCTGCCCATTCCTGGGGGCTTGCGCTATTGGAACC
Organism: Cabassous unicinctus; assembly: GCA_029593785.1. NCBI lineage: Eukaryota > Metazoa > Chordata > Mammalia > Cingulata > Chlamyphoridae > Cabassous > Cabassous unicinctus. The sequence continues at coordinate 31,328 of JAQZBX010021065.1, forward strand.
AATCGGTGCAAATTTCAGCACAGTTTGGGCTTTACATTCCCATTGGGTGGGGGGAGCTCTTCCTAAAGGGAAGGGGAAAAACCAACAACAGTCTGAGGCAAGTTGTGTGTGTGTGTGGAGGGGCGGAGGGGGGTTGTCCACAGGGGCAGGGCAGGCCTGTGTGGGAGGGAAGCAGGGGAAAAGAAGGAGAGACGGAGTCCCAGGAGGAAAGGAGACAGAGAGGGCACTTTATGAATCACCAGCTCCTTTTTAAAAATGGACTTTTAACCTCCCCCAGCTCCGCTTTTGAATTTATTAGCAGTGTCATCTCCTTGGCTAATAATTCATTATCTCATTCCCAGCCTGGGGAGCGGTGCTGGCCCCTAAGTGGCATTTACCTTCCGCACCCTCTAAGTGATGTTTTTTCAGCTGTGTCATCTTCAGATAGCTCTCAGCCCCGGCCCCATACGTCCCGCAGACCCCACGGACCGCGATGTCGCAGCTCCCCGGGTGCCGGCCGACCCAGGTGGGGGCTGCCCTCCCCTGGGAGCCGCCAGCCTGCCTGTTTCTCCGCTGCGCTTCGCATCAGCATGCTTCCTGCGGCCCGTGCCCTCGCTGTTGTGAAGCCAGACAGCTGCACGCTGTGGCGAGATAGAGCCATCCTGTCGGAGTCAAAATAACTGCGACAGGGCGGGACACTGCGTGCAGGGTGGGGTGGGCACGTGTGTCAGCTCAACTGGAGGATCTGGAAAAGCTATTTCAATCTCATCTCCAAGTGGGAAACTGGCAGATGCCCTTCTGTGGAATGGAACCTTTCTTTTCTCCATCCTCTCTGCCAAGGAAGAAAGTTCAATTAACAAGGCATATGAGGGGGCTTTTTTACCAGGAAAACGTCCTTCTCCCAAATGCTTCTCGCCTCAGGTTACAGGAAAGACCTGTCCAGGCAGGAAATGACAATGGAGCACTCACCCCTCACTAGCCAGCGTCCTCTCCTGAGTTTGTTCATCCCCTCGGCCTCCCATCCCCTCGGCCTCCCATCCCATCCCATCCCATCCCATCCCATCCCCCTGGCCTCCCATCCCCTCGGCCCCCCCGGCCCCCCATCCCCCCGGCCTCCCATCCCCCTGGCCCTCGGTCCCCTCGGCCTCCCATCCCCCTGGCCCTCGGTCCCCTCGGCCTCCCATCCCCCTGGCCCTCGGTCCCCTCGGCCTCCCATCCCCCTGGCCCTCGGTCCCC
>JAQZBX010021066.1:0-32548 GCA_029593785.1 Cabassous unicinctus
AAAAAAAAAAAAAAAAAAAGATGACCATTCTCTGCCCCAAGGACATGCAATTTAAGTTGAACAATTCAGGCATACAACAGAATGGCTGACTCCCCGCAGGCCACAGCCTGACATGCAGCGGGGTCCCCAGTCTCCCACGGCTGCTCCCCCAGGCATGACACAGGGCCTCCCTGCACCATGGCAGAAGCATGGCACAGCACCCTCGACTTCACGCTGAGTGCCAAAGCTGATGGCGAGACCATTCTAAAAGGCCTCCAGTCCATTTTCCAGGAGCAGGGGATGACGGAGTCAGTGTATACCTGGCAGGGCCATGGCTATTTAGCAAACTACACGAACAAAAATAGCAGCTTTGCCAATTTGAGAATTTACCCCCATGGATTGATGTTGCTGAACCTTCAGAGTTATGACAACGATGCACAAGGCAAAGAAGAAATTGACAATATTTTGAATAAAGTAGAAGAAAGAATGAAAGAATTGAGTCAGGACAATACTGGAAGGGTGAAGCAATTACCACCCGTAGTTCGAGGAGGGGCCATTGACGGATACTGGCCCACTGCTGATGGGCGCCTGGTAGAGTATGACAGAGACAAAGTGGTGTTTGATGAAGACTCACCTTTTCAGAACATAAAAATTCTACACTCAAAGCAATTTGGAAATATTCTCATCCTCCATGGGGATGTTAATTTGGCAGACAGTGATTTGGCATATACCCGGGCCATCATGGGCAGTGGAAAAGAAGATTACATTGGCAAAGATATACTGATTCTGGGAGGTGGAGATGGGGGCATCTTATGTGAAATAGTCAAACTGAAACCAAAGATGGTCACTATGGTAGAGATTGACCAAATGGTGATTGATGGGTGTAAGAAATATATGCAAAAAACTTGTGGTGACGTCTTACACAGTCTTAAAGGAGAATGCTATCAGGCTCTAAGAGAAGACTGTATTTCAGTACTGAAGAAGTAGGCCAAAGAAGGGAGGAAGTTTGGTTATGTGATTAATGATTTGACAGCTGTTCCAATCTCCACGTCTCCAGAAGAAGACTCCACATGGGAGTTTCTCAGACTGATTCTTGACATTTCAATGAAAGTATTGAAACAGGATGGGAAATATTTTACACAGGGGAACTGTCAATTTGACAGAAGCCCTGTCACTCTATGAAGAACAGCTTGGGCGCCTGTATTGTCCCGTGGAATTCTCAAAGGAGATCGTCTGTGTCCCTTCCTACTTGGAGTTGTGGTTATTTTACACTGTTTGGAAGATAGCTAAGCCTTGAAGATTAATATCACCTAATCATTTGTTCTGCAAATAGCCATCCTGACCTTTATATGCTGTAGATGACACTGAAACAAGTCAGGCAATTGATTGTGAATTCCTTTAAAGTTTTTTTTTTTTTAATTATTATTTTTAATTTAAAAAAAGCAAATGGAAAATGTATATTTTTGATGAGCTAGGGTGTTATTTTTTGAAAGTCAGCTAAAGGATGATTAGGCAGCCCAGTGAAGGCTGCTCAATGCACTGAACCCCTAGAATGTGATTTTTGTTACTTTTTATTTTTGTGTGGGCTTTTTTGCTTTGGTTTCAGTAAGCCTTCGATTTGGATGTTAGGAAGAATGAAAATCATTTTTTTGTTCTTGAGGGAAGTTCTTCATAGTGTTTCTTGTAAAAAAAAATTGACTTAGATATTAACTTTGGTGCTTATAAGAGAGTTAAAAAATGAATAGCATCACTTCCATTAAAATTACAAAAGAGAAAGAAAAAAAAAACACACTGGCTGAGGAACTGATTCATTTTCAGAGTGAAAACCTGGATTTCCATTTCTTTTTTGTGGAGGTAGAACACTTATTTTGGAATATTTTTTAAGGACAAGTAGATTTGGACAGATATAAATGGAGATATAGGCAATGTTACCTTTCAATTTTTATTCTTTGTATTTCAGACCGATTACTAGATGAATTTCATTCGCATTGGTCAAATACTCAGTCCGCGATTTAATCTTAGATGAAACCAAGTGTATTGAGATGTTCCATTTGCTAACTTAGATCATAAAAACAACTGAAATAATTTTGAGGTAGATCAAATCCAAAACCTATTCCAAAATTAGATAAAATAAATAAGTTAGTATCAAAAACATGAAATAATACTTGCCTTAAGGGTATGAAAATGCTCTACCAAGTCAGTGATCTGAAAATAGTGGGGACAGACATTATTGAAAACAAATGTGAACCCATAATGCTACCATGAAAGACCTGATAAATATTCTAGATTTTAAAAGAAATTCTATGTAAAAAATACAAATTGTCTCTTCATTAGCCATAAGTTAACATATGCATAGTAGACCACAGCAAATGATTTTAGAAAGAATGGAAGGATGGAAAGAGATTCTTCAGAGTAAGAATGATTGGCAATATGTAAGTTGTTCCCCAAATTTTGGTCTATGAAAGTTAGATGCTCTGGAAATTCTTAAAAGTTTCTCTCTCTCATAGTTTGTATTATCATCTACATTTCACCAAGAAATTCATAACTCACTATGAATTTCATAAAAATCAAGCTCACCGGTTACTTAGATTACTTATTTTAAGGGAATATGTGAAGTTTGGATGACAGAGGTCAAGGAAATACCAGAATTTCAGTGTTCAGTGCCCTTCAAAGGGGGCAGTTGTGGGTAGGGTGCCACCGTGTGTGTGGGATTTATGAACAAAGGAAAATGTGGAATTTAGACTCCTAGAGAGTGAGAGATGAATAAGAAAGGGAAGCCAGACAAACACTCAGAAAAATAAAACATTAGTTATCGATTTTGTTGAAGACCAGCGAAAGCCATGGATGCCACCCAAATCACTGTGCCTTTAATTAAAAGCAAAGGTGGACAGTGCTTTGGTTAAATGCTTCTCTCACTTTTCCTTCACCTCTTCAGAGTGTTCTAAAAGAAGGAAGCAGAGAAAAATAATCATCCTTATCTACTTTACTCAATGTGGGCCGTTAGGAATTATAACTATAGAATCTACAGGGGCAAGGAAACCAATAAGTAATTTAATTCCCAACCTTCTGAAACAAACATCTTTTCAAAACATTCAGTGTATTTTATTCATTGTGCTTATTCCACTGTAAAATTAGATGTACAAAGAAAAACATAATTCTTTGTATTTGCTATTGGCTATAAATCTTTCGAATAAGCTTTGGCTGCAGTTATTTAAAACTAAGCATCATGACCTCATTTGCAGTTTTTCCCCAATATTTAGCTAATATTATATAGATAGATATTTATTAAGATTCATTTAATTGTGAAGCCAAATATAGCTTGCCTTCAAATTGCGTTGGTTAGATATAATATATAATACCACACTGTGCATGGTACTAGATGTGTATTTTATTTTTCAGTAATTAAGCAGCTTGGGAAGTATAATGGTGTTCCTCTATGCAACAAGATGTGCTCCAAAAGGCCATTTGTAGGTATAGACAGACTGTAGAACCTTCTATAATTCAAAAGGATGTATAAAGGTTATTCCATAATAAATTATAAATTTGGAGTTCTTAATCTACAATCCATGAACTCCACCCAGTTCATGGGTCTAGGCATGACATAGTTTCTGTAAGCCCTATGTGTGTGCTTGTGTGCATTCACATTTGTTGGAGAGATTTCTTCAGATTCTCAAAGGGTACTCAGAAAAAAACAGAAACAGAAACAAAGAAACAAAATTTAAGGTCTGAGTAAACAATAACTTTGTAAAATTTTATTCCAGTGTATTTGTATTTCCATCACTATAGACATTTTATAAAACTGCCAAATGTTTGGGAATATCAAGACTCTTATAAAGAAGGAACCACCATATTTGTGGGTGCTTTACAGATGGCAACAAGCTTTCCATGAGTGACAGGCTCCCAGCTAACCTTCTCCCTCTCCCTACCTTTCTTCCTTCCTCTTTGCAGCCAGGCACTGTCTTTGACACAGGCACTTTATGGCCCCTGGAAAATCCATTTCGCCAGATTTTCCCCCTCCTTCTCTTTCTTCAGATTACACTGCTCACTTTCTTTTAGATAAAATGTATTAATGGTTACTCTCCTGGTCCTAAAGCTCAATGTCCCTGGGATGAGTTATATCTTGGGGATAAGGCTAGCATTGTACCTCCCTTCTCTGTATCCTGGCTCCACCTCTTGTTTGGTTCATGGGTTATCTAAAATATCAAAGTTCAGTTTCCTTAACAATAAAAGAGAAGGAGGGTAATAATAATAAATGCCGTATAGGGTTGGTGTGGAAAATAAAGCTAATATATTTCATATAAAAATAATGTATTCAAAGATTTTTGCCTAATACCTGAAATATACCAAGTCAATGCAAGCATCATTAACTATCAGCCACTACTAGGAAGTAATTAATGAACTGTGAAAATCACCCAACTCAAAGTACAGTCTATTTTGAATAGGAAAATCTGTTCACCTTTATTAATAATTAAAAAATTGATGTTTTCCTATGGAGAATCTGATACACAGTGGAGCAGTTTCCCTGAAAGCTCGTTCTGCAATCTGTCTGGCTATTGTAGTGAAAATTCGTGCTCTATTTTATTCAAGTACAGAAAGATACACTGTATCCTTCTAGGTACTTTTAAAAGAAAAACCCATTCTTTAACTTGCTTTTGGCATTTTCTACAAAATGGGGTCACTTTAGTGAGCTTCTGGAAAAAAATAGCTTTATGAGTCTGCTTCGAGAGCATCCAAAAGATTAGGAAATCACATAACATCAGAAGCCAGTTGGAGGAATCTGTGCATGAGGCGAGCGTGGGACCCTGAGCCAGCTGGAGCCACGACCAGACATCCAGCAGAATTCCATCTGGACTCGGCACGGAAACTTCCCTTGCTGCCTGTGCAGCGTGGTGTGTTCCCTGGCTTCGACCTAGCCCAGTTCTCTGGCCCTCTCTTCTCTGCTCTGACTGACAGCCTGTTCCACATTTGACCTGCTCTGTGTTCTGGCTCTGACTTCTGGATGTGACCCTGTTGCTATGACGATAGTCATTGGTTTTGACTCAGCTAGATTCCTGGTCACAGCTTCTGCACTCACAGACACCTGAGCGCTCAGTTCCTAGCTTTGGATTCATTTGCAACCATATTTGTACATTTGCTTCAGGCCTTTAATTTCAGCCATAACTTCCTTAGTTTCATCCATTAGAATCTGAAGTCTAGGCCCAAGGTCCCCAAAATGGGCCTCAAGGAGAAATTCTCAGCTGATTATTTGATGCTATTTGGGTCCTAGCCATGTCCCTCTTTAGTGGATGGCTTTGGGACAGCACTTCATTACTCATCCTTAGTGGGGACTATTTCCCCTACCCTAATCTAATAACTCTTGAAGCCATAAGTAAATCAATCCTGCCAGCATGCATTTACTCGTCCATGAATGGTACAAGTATTAGTTTAAATGAATATATGCCAATGATTCAATTTCAACTTATATTAAGCATGTACAGTGGGAAAGCACCTGCAGAAGATATAAGATCATCACATAAATAATAGTCTGACTATGCCATGTGCCCTGACAACAACAACAATAATAATAATAACAGGGAAAATGGAGTTCATAAGTGGCAGACATGATTTATGTTGGGGTCATCAAGAAAGTCTTCCTTGGAGGGGTGAAATTTGATAAGTGTCTTAATGAAGTAGCTGGATGTGAGCAGAAAGTCAGGGCAAAGTCAGAAAGTGGACCTAACAGTATGAGAGAACAATAATGAAAAAATGAGGAGTTGGTATGACAGATCATCATCAAGAAAACAGTTAACTTTCTATTTTGGCAAAAGGGTATTGTTGGTTCAGGAAAATAGTAGGAGAAAAATTTTGATGGTTAGCTGGTGTTCACTGAGGGCTTCAAAGTTTGGGTGAGAAGGCTACATTTAATTATGAGAGACCTGGCAAGGCATCATAAATTTTACCTATGCCATAGGACGATTTTTTTTTTTTTATTTTAGTGGAGAGAGACTGGGGGTGGGTTAGCAGAGATAAGAGGAAGCTTTAGTAATATTCCAGGTATGAGGGCAAAATTGTTCAACCGAAAGCAGCAGAGGAGCGAATATAGAAGAAACCGTGGGTAGATGTTGCATAATGTGGACATGTATTAGGCCAACGTGCTTATAATTATGACTGCCTCTCTAAACATATTATTTTCCATGGGGAATATAGGTCATAGTTTAAAGCATGGCATAAACCACGTTACTCCTTTGGTAGAAAGTAAATTTCAACCATGAATTCTTTCTTGAATGTCAAAGTTTTTCGGTGTCATAATGCCAGGTAGAGAGCAGAGGGTTTCCCAAACTTGATGATGTATCAGAATCACTTGAGCAACTTGTTAATTCTTATTCAGATTCAGTAGGTATTAGGTAAATTGTTTGAATCTTTATTTTGAGAAAAGCAAGTAGCTATTTGGGAAAGGATCTAGAAACTGCTGATTTTGGAACAAGAATGTTTGTGTTCAACCTCCAGCTTTCCTTGCAGTCATAATACACTTCTAATAATGCTCTTTGACCTAATGGCATTGCTATAAGTTATTTTGATGGCAACTCAATAAAATGAATTTCTTATTTGTTCTTATCCCAAAAGAGATACAATTACATCGGTTGTAAACAGGATAATTATGTATGTGTGCAGGCAAATTATTCAGAAGAGAATTTCAATAAAATAAACCTTGAACATGTTTGGAAACACTGCTGTCATTTTAAAAATGGAAGTTGCTGCTAGCCATTTAGGTTATATCATATTTTTTACATAGCTAAGGGCCTAGTGAACTTATCCCACAGTGGTCTGCTTGGATGAATTCAGTGTTTCCTGCTAGTAGCATTATAATCGAAAGTCTGTGGTTCTTTTTTTATCTTGCTCCAAGCTCCATGGTGCTCAGCCAAGCAAGAAGCTCCAATTGCCTTCAAAGATGGCTCTTCACTTGAATGAGCACTGTGGGGTGTGGAGTAAGAGGAGAATCTGGCCTGTGCAAGAAGCTTTAACATATGCCTCCTTTTAGATCAGGCTCTATCTAAACACTCAGGATTCTATGAAATCTTCAAGGCGTGGGTACATCTCTAATTCAAAATGGGAAACTATGAATTACAGAGTACACCAGGTGAAACTTATATTTGAAAGAGACTTAGGATATGAAGAAATCAGTTTAAGTATAGATTAATTTTCATGTCTGGATCTCTCTTGCATCTAGTTAAGTTTGCAGGAGATATGGTAGTAATTTACAGGTCAGTGGCATCCAAGTGTATGAAGATAAATGCACATACACATTTATTCTCTGCATAATAATTTACAGTGTTTAGAATATAGGCTACTTTGCTATGTTAGTAATGATACTTGTATTGCTATGAAAATGTTCCTCTTTATTTCTCAAATCTCTTTTTGTCACTGACTACCAAAGATTATAATAAATGCTCTAATCCCCAAGCCGTTCTCAGACAGTCCTAATTCTGAAAAACTTTTCTCTCTCACTGTCAGGTTTTTCCCAGGTTTTCTTGTCTGACGTTTTGAAGTATCCTACTGCCTTCAGAGTTACAGAATAATAATAATTTTAAAAGTTTTTTTTTTTTTTTTTTTTCTTTTTTTTTTTTTAGGTATTGGGGCCTCGGGATTGAACTGGAACCTCATATATGTGAGCCGTTGCTCAACCACTGAGCTGCTTCGGCTTCCCCGAGTTGGTTTTTTTCATTTGTTTTGCTTGTTTGTTTTTGTTTTCTCAGGAGGCTCAGGGAACAGAACCGAGGACCTGCCACATGGGAGGCAGGCGTGCAACTGCTTGAGCCACAGCTGCTCCCCAAAAGTTTTTGTTTTGTTTTGTTTTGCTTTGCTTTGGATAAATATACACCTTCATTTTAAATATCCCAGGCCATCAATTAATCTGCTATGTAATGTAAGTGAGAAATCTACCCCCCAAACTAGGAAGTACCATGAGGCAATGTCATTTGATACTATGGCCTGACCAGAAATTGGACAATTTTCTTGTATTTTCCTTTACCTTTGTCAGAGGAGAGAGGCACCTATTACCACTTCCAGGACAGAGGTCTTACAGAATGGAGGGCAGCAAAGAGCATAATAGTGCCTGCCACCAGGAACAACAGTTCTGGAGTCCCAACCCACTCCGTGATTTGCAGGTGTTAGTGTTACCAACAAAATCTCAACTCATACAGGCACTGGATGGAACAATGTTTACTCACACAGAGAAGAGACAAAGCAAAGTCAGCTGATCTAGAGGGCATGAGTCCCTTCTGGCCAGCAGATTTCAATCTGCAGCCTAACCTGGGAGATGGACACTTCTTGTGTCCTAGTGGGAGGACCTGTTCCCTACCCACCAGGAACAGTAATGGCAGAGGGTGTGAGCTAGGTTCCATAAAATTCACATGCTTTAGCCAAGCAGTCTCCAGTGAACGTTCACATATTCTTCAGGCAAAAGGGGAAGGTTGGTAACCAAGTATCTGCTAGAGAAGGGGTTCTTAAAAATCATCTTACTATCTTTATTTTCTCTGACCTCTAGCTGAAATCTAGCATTTCTTTCACTTATGAATGTATGCAATAAATTACAGTAACTTTCATTTCATATCACATTACAGTTGTTGCATATACAGAAAAATTGCTTACGCCCATTCATTCTTTGAAATTTCCATAGTTAGACCCAACGCTAGTTGAGTATCATAAAACTATCTGCCGCTACATTCTGAGAAGGGGTCTGTATTTTCATGATTGGCAAAGGGGTCCGTGGAACAAAAAAGGTTAAGAACCCCTGTGTGGGAAGCAGATATGGTTTAAGCTATTGGGCTCCCGCCTACCACATGGGAGGTCCATGGTTCGGTTCCCGGTGTCTCCTAAAGAAGATAGCAAGCTGGCATGACAGGCAGGCACGGCAAGCTGACATGGCAGGATGACACAAGAGACACAAGAGGAGAACATGACGAGAGACACAGCAAAGCAGGGAATGGAGGTGCCTTAGGTAATTGGTTGCCTCCCTCCCACATTGGAGGTCCCATGTTCGATTCGTGCCTCCTAAAGAAACAAAAGAGGATGAACAGACACAGCAGGTGCAGACAACAAGGGAGTGGGGAGAGATAAATAAATAAATCTAAAACAAACAAACACCACCCTGTGCTAGCAGATGTGTTTAATGTCAGGAGCCCCAAGAAGGGAGTCAGCACTCTTTTCTCATCCTATGCTAGGAGCCAGGCTAACACGTCTGGCTCTGGGCACAGGGTTTATTTGTGGGTTGCTGGGACAGGCAGCAGACTGTGCTCAGACTGTTCCTACCATGACCTTCCTTCACATCATTTAGGCAATTGTGTTAAGATTCTCCTGTAGAGACTAGTTTGTCATAATGCTATCAGGGAAAGAGCTGAAGAAAAGAAAAACATGATATTGAATTGTGTCATTTAACATTAAATGACTAACATTATTTCATTCTTTAAAACCATGAGTAAACTCTTGATATTCCATGGTTATAGGAAATAATATGGCCAATTGAAATCTAGGGTACAAGTTTCTCAATTAAAAATTAATTTTATGGGGGTTTATTGCTTACTGGGTACAGAGTTTCTGTTTCGAGTTATGAAAAGGTTTTGGTAATAGTTGGTGATCAATGGTAGCAAAACATTGTGAATGTAACTAATTATACTAATTATATACTTAAAATGGTTGAAATTTTAAGATATACTTATGTTATCACAATAAAAAGTTGGAAAAAATATATAAAATGTTAATTTTAGGCCCTGGCCCCTAATTCTCTCTCTTAAAGACTTCCTTATTACTTCACACATAACACACCATGTATCAAAACTGAATTATTTATACTTAACTTTCTTTGTCTTCCTTCACTTGCTCTTGAGTGATATTGAGCTGGAGAGGAACAGACAAGAGCCCTGTAGCAATTCCTTCCATCACCCATTGATGCATTGTCTGCCCATCCATCCTTTCCCACTCGTCTCCTCAAACATATATGAGAAATGCTGAGGCCAATCGCTATGCTAGATACTGCATATGCAATATCTTGGACAATTCATCTAAGCCAGAATAATTGTTTGGTTCTTTGATTTTTACATCTAATTTTCCACATTGCATTGAATCATTTTTTCCTAGTTCATCTTTTTATAGGCTTTATCTTTTCTCTCAGAGCTGATAGGTGCACTGAAGCAAAGTTTCTGGAGGCTTCCCTATCCCACTCCCCAATAACTACACAAGCACACAAGTACACAAGCACACAATAATGTTCCAGCATGTCACAGCATTAACCTAATGTGTGAAAATGAACCTAAGCTATTTTCCTGGGAGTATTTTACTTTGAACGATTATATCCTGTTTCCTTTGAAATTAGTTTCCTTTGAAATTAAAGTGCTATGATATTATAACTCCAGAACTATAAAGTTATAAGTGTATATGGACCATAAAATGCACTTTATTGTATGTCCACCTTTTCCCTTTAAAATAGCGGATTTGAAAGTTAGTCCTTTAACTCCACTCCCCTATAGGTAGGTTTTGCCTTTCGAGTCAGTTTCTACACTGCCCTTAAATTTATTTGCTTTGTGATGAACATAATTGTATCTGCCTGTGAATAAAGGTGTAAACTAGTTTTACCAATTTATTTTCAGCTTTTTCATTTGAATTAGCAAAAATTATGGTCCTATAGTTGGTTCAACCAGAATTTCACAGTCTAACCCAGGTAAACAAGGGCAAATCTCAGAGGAACTCTCAATGGTAAAACAATTTTAATTAGTAAATGATCCTGAAGCTGCATATTCAAAACATACTGTTAATCAGAAAACAATACTGGTGCCATCAGTCAGATTTCTCATTCAAAGTCTATGAAAAGGCAGGAAGTTTTGGGGAAGAGCGGGTGAGGGGTAGTGAGAAGTGTCACTTAATGTGTTAGTTCCTGGAAGTAAAGATCCAAGTGAAGGACACTCATTCTCCTGGCAGGAGAACTCATATCAAAGTGTCAGGTTTCAGAGTTATCTCTATTTTACAATTCCAGCCAAGAAAAGGGAAATGCTCAGTCAAGTTTCTACAAGTAATACAATTCTTCTTCTTTAAATGCGAAGTCATTAAAGGAAAGAGGAAATAGTGATAATTATGGGTAGCTAAACCAACATGTTACCAAATCATAATCCTCAAAAAGTTGTAATGATTCATACATGGCTATGAATTTTCACCATTTTGTTTGCAAATACTAAAATATTAAATTTTGTTTTTACTGATATCCTCACCTCTAGTTTCAAGGACTATTTTCTTTTAATACTCTATGAATTACATTTTAGACTTCAAATTATTCATTATAAACTACTAATAATATATTGTGAATAATGAATTGCTATATGAATTTTTCAGAAAGTGTTACTAAAATATTTATATTCTACAAACTTAAAACGACTGCTCCAATTAGAAATTGAAAATTAAAGAAAAATCTCACAGTCAAAAATAGAATTTCGTGCTTCAAAGAACATGTGATTACAAATATGATAAATGGGCATTTGAATTCAGATATATAATTAGTGTGATCATTATAATCATTTCGATAAGTCAGTCAGCAATATTTGAACATGCCTCTTCTTTCTTGTTCTCAGGCCATCTTATCTAAACTAATCTCATTACTCATTCAACAGAGTGATTACTTATAAGGCCAACAATGACAAAAAACAAACTTCAAGGTAGAAATGGACGAAAAAATTAAGACTCCAACTCTGTAACTGCAAGTTGTCAGGACTTCTCCAGGTGGACGACAGCTGGTGCTGAAAGCGTTTAAGATAAAATAAATGGTCCAGCATTTACAAGGAACCCTTTCAAGGGCTGCAAGGTCCTAGAGAAAAATAAACTAAAACAAACATGCACAATCAACTCACCTGTGGCAAAAGTCAGATCATATTTTTAATGATTCAAAGGATAGAGTTAAGTTTGAGGACAGGAGAGGGAGGAGGCTAAGACAGGGAAGGCATGCAGGTAGGGGAAGCAGAAGGAACAGGAAAGAAATGACAAAAAAAGACTCTCTGGGAAAATGCAGCAGGATGAATGTGCTTCAGAATTGGAGAAGAAAATTCAAACCTGCCAAAGAATAAGCAAACACCCTTTTCTCTGCTTCTTCTGCCAAGCATGCAAAATGTAGACCCCAAATGGAAGACTAAACCACTTTAAACTGCATCTGATTTAAAATGTTCCGAGGCCTGTTTTAACTTACTTATTTTTCTGTAAGTCATTCTGACGTGGAACGTTGATCCTTCTCAAGGGTTTGAAAGGTGGAGGACTTAATATTGAGTCTGACAGTGTTAGATGTCTTTTTGGATGACTGGCACATGCACAAAATATTCTTTGAGAAGGAAATTCTTTAACTCAGTCAATACTTATTGAGCACTGTTCTATGTTTAGAGATATATTTGAAAGTAAAATAAATATGACCCTGTCTTTATGGTGACTTTAAAATAGTGAGGAAGACTATTCAATTTATCACTGCCTTGGCCATTTTCTATATTTTTGTTATTCTGTATTTTTGTCACTTTTCCCATCATTGATGGTACTTTAGTTGTTGTTGTTATTATTATTATTATTTGTTTTGTTTCCAAATGGAGAGAGAAAATAATAACAAGCAAGGATTTTGATTCTGACCATACCACTTCCAAAATATGATCTGGGGCAAGTTAGTTACTCGAACTCTTTGAGGCTGTTTCCTCCTTCTTAAGTCAGAGTTTGTTGAATATGATTATAAGTAGTCTGGAAAACAATAGATGCTCAGAATATTAGCTCTATTCCTTTCCTCCCCTTGGCTATCAACATGGTATTTCATCAGATCTGAAAAGTTATAGATTACAAGGTACACCGTTATTTTAGATACCATTAAAAAGGAATGCCAACAATGAAATTACAGCAAAATACTTTCTTAGCATGCTGATTATATGAGGTACCCTAAATCTAGGAAATATACATGCTTATAAGAAAACATTGTGAAAAAATAAATGGGTGTTTAAATTGTGTTCATGAGACATAATGTTTTTGTGTGTTAAATTTGAAGATAGCTCATGTTAATGGTATAGGAGAAGAGATAAAATTAATTAAAAATGTAGACATGCATGTATATAATGAGGAAAGACATAGAAATAAAAATTAAATTAACCAATAAATGATCATTACAAAGCAATAACTATTACTTATTCTAGATTTGAAGCAATAATCTGGGGCATATTAATAAATAATCTTAAGAAACTAAAGGTACCTCTTAAGCTAATTTGCTAGCAAATTAAATGCAACTCAGAGTAATAGTGTTTCTTGTCATTGCATTCATTACTTTGTGTTGTGGGAAAAGTTTTCATCCTAAATATATTGGATATTCTTAGCATCATTTAACCGAATTATCCAATGATGTTTCCCAAAACAAATGTGATTTTAAAAACAAATATGAGAAAGCTCTAACCACTCAACTACAACAATGCAAATAATCAAAATGTAGTAAAGGCAGACATTTCGTAATAGGTATCTTTGATGTGGAGGCACAGGAATACTAAGCATTTGGCTTATAATAAACATCATGATAGATAGGAGTCCATGTAAGTGCTTGATGCTTTGCACATATAAACATGCCCAGAGGCTTGGGATGCCTCCCCATGCACCACTGGCAGGAGGGGATAGTGAAGAACATATTTCCAAAAATACTTGGAAGATAATTCATACACACACATACTATGCATAAACACCATCCAGATCCACTGGATCCCAAAGAACTACTTCAATACTGGAGTTTAAATTGATATAAAATGCTGCCTAGAGAGTGACAATTTTGTTTTAAAGTCACATTTGGAGTCCGAAAGAGTATAGTTTTTAATCTGGTAAAAGTCATCGTTGTGAGGTGATCTGGGCCACCAAGGGACTCCTGGCTTGCCAGTCTCTTTCTTGTCTTCCCAATTGGCATCCTTTCTGAACTGCTCGAGATCACAGCAATGTGAGAGCCCCGTATGATAAGGGACTTTATGTGCAGGTGGCCAGATGCCAGGTGCCTTCAGCCCTTCATCTAGAAACAACAGATGCTGGAGTGACTTGTAACTCGGGAGAGCTGTTTATAGTAGGAGAAGCTAAAGGAGAGCTCACTGGAAGCTAAAAGGATGCACACAAATGAGCTGACACTTCCATCACTTGTTTAGAGCTGGAGGAGAAACTCATGTAATTGGCATTCATGTTTTAGACTCACTGATCTTTATATACTTTATTCTGGGTCCTGAGACACCCAAACAAATTCTAAGGCAGATTGCCTGGTGGCTCAAACAAGCAAGTGTAATTAAACTGCGCATGGGACTTTGCTTGAGGAAACTTGCTAATATTGTTTTCTTTGTCTCCTTCCTGCTTTGGCTTGCTCTTCTAGGGGAAGAGGTAGTTCTGCTCTAGACTCTTCTTTAAATGTTCAGATATTCTTGTTTCCTTTTGCAGATTTAAAAAAGCAAGAGCAACTGTCTTGGAATTTACCAGGTAAATGGCCAAATCTGTCATTGGTTTTCCTGCGTTGGTATAAAGGGAGATCAACAGTGTACCTAGCCATCATAAAAATTTTCATATTTTAGGGTTTTAGATATATTGCTCTGCTTTTGTCAGATTATTCTCCTGTGAGTGTAAAGAACTTTTACAGAAGTATTAACTCATAGAGGCTGACCTGAAAATGGACCAGGAGATGGAGCTTTTAGAGATGCTTCCCTCCCCTATGCTCTTAAGCAATGGATGCAGCATGCCTAGAAGGAGTCACTTTCACTGTAGGAGAATGTCATTTGTTAAAGAAAGAAAAAGAAATCATTAACTTTTGGAGAAAATACTGTAGCATTTTTTTTCCTTTGACAGAACAAAGTACCTAACCAAATCTGTTTTTCAAAGAATAGCCTCAAATAAAGAGGGAAATTTTCTAAGTGGAATGTAATTTCAAGAACCTCTGATGGTGCCTAACTCTATTGAATATGGAAATTTCAACCCTCCTCTGTTAATTAACTCAATTCACTAACATTGGTATGGACAGGGCTTCTCAGGGCTAAGCTTTAGTATTGCATGTTGAAAGCAGTAGGTCAGTGGGGCTTCCACCAGGATGCTTGCCTGCATGGCTGGTTTTGTTCTGTAACAGGCTGAGCCAAGTAAATGGCCTGCTGACAAGAATTTTGCTTTGGTTTTTGGTTTTGTTTTGGGTTTTTTTTTCCCCTTTTAAAAGCGTTCATTTGTTTTGCCAACATGCCTGCTTTTCTGGCACACCTGCTTTCCTCCTTAGATAGTGTTAGTTCTTTCAGAATCAATTGCGAGCAGCTTGCAACCAAATGCCTGATTAAAAAGTTAGCAGACCTTGAGTGCAATTACTTCAGCTCTAGAGCACTCAGGCATTAAACCCTGTGTTAATTGTTTCCCGTTTCTGTAACGATTCTTATAATAAGATAAAAACAGAAAGATTATTTCTTGTAGTTAAAACAGCAGAAAATAAAGACATTCACTTGGATTAATAATTTCAATATGAAATTAAACACAATTAGGAATAAATACAGTTAGGATATTTTTTATTCCAGCCAAAGTAATCATTTCTGGTATGCCAAAATATATCTACAAATTGCCATTGCAACAAATTATTCAACTAAGGAAAGGGTAATGTAATAAATAACTTTTAATATCATATTTTTAAGGATTTTATCTTGTAGCTGAGCATTATTTATCGTTATTAATGTTTAAAATAAATACATAGCCCCTTGATAAATCTTTTTTGGGGGGTCAAAGAGAATTAAAATTTTGTATGCATTAGAATTAAAAACATTGAACTAAATATTTTAAAAGATTGTATTTATATAAGCAGCAGCAAATAAAGAAGACTGTAGGAAGAAAAATTAATCTAGCCAAAATTGCCTTACTCTAACATTTAATAGTGTTGAAGAGTCTGTAAAACTTGGAATTTTATTATTTAAAATAGCAACATTTTAAATATTGTCCCTATGTGAAAATAAGAAACACTTGAAGGCACTTGCCTGTTTTCTACTTCCTATTCTGTGCAGCTATTTCGCAGCTGTTTTCCCCTCCTTGAACTTCATGTTTTGTCAGAGGGGTCTTTATTGGGCTTAATGGCTGATTTTGATTGTTGAGATTCAGGCTGTGATTCTGTTTTCTTTCACAGTAGCAGGGTCATCCATGGCAGAGTCCCCATAGTTCTCAGAGAAAACACTGTAGGCAGCGATACTACTTGATGAATGGTCTTTTAAATTAAATGGATGGAAAGATATTCTGAACCCACCAATACTTCTAGAGAGTCCATTTTTGATGCATCTGTATATGTTTTTTTATTGTAATAATACAGAAAAAATTACAAAGCATATCTGCTTATCTTTTTCTTTCATCTGTCAACTCAAATAAAATTTCACTATTATTTTCTGAATAGGTATTTGATCTTCATCTTTAAAGGAAAATTAAGTCATGCTAGTTCTTTTATTTTGAGAGTATTCTTAAGCAAAAGAAAGCTTTATGATTATGTTGATCATTATATATTTTTATTCAACATGCATATTTTGAGTGCTGGTCATCTGGTAGGCACTATACTGGGTGCTAGATATATCAAGCAAAATAGGAAATACTCTCTACCTATGAAGAATTTCTAGTTCTAGTTCTGATTGGTCATAATTTTCTTCATGTATTATTTTTATCATAGCTTCAAAAAATAAGCTAAAATTACCACTATGCTAAGAAACCCTGACAGAAACAATGGCTATTGTATCAACTTTCCATTGTTAAGCACTCAACTTTATTGGGACCTAATAATTAAGTTTCCAAAAGGCAAACATAACTCCATCCATGTTTATGTTACTGGAATCAGGTGGAAGTAGTAGAAAGGAAGAGATCTCAGGAGTCTTGGGAAATGTGCTTAAATGGCATCTAGAATTTTTAATGTGAGTTTCACTTAAGGAATAGAGATTTTGTATTCCACAAAGGGCACTTAAGGAATAGAGATTTTGTATTCCACAAAGAAGTGCAAATAAACAAGAGTCTGCTTCGGGAGAATTATTATTTTGCATATAACTACAAACTAGGGGAGCTATGATTTTAGCCTCCCAATGTCTACCAAGTAGTCATGCCCAAGCTGCCATATTCCTTACAGGAAAGCTTGTGTCGATGGGTTGTATCCGTCTATTATATACTTCTACTGCACCCTGAATTTCTTCTTCATAAAACCTATCACTCTGGTGATTCCTTGTTCTAGTCTATTTCGCTTACTAGATTATAAGCAGTAAGAGTGGAGAGACTGTGCCATTCTTGGTCAACAAAGCTTCCTCAGTATCTAGCACAGCCCCTGAAACAGAAGTTGATTAGTTGCCATTGTTGAATAGCTGAGTAAAGAGGCATTCTAGGGAACCTCTTGGCTAAAATTAAATATATATAAATATACACGTGTGTTATATATAAAGTATGTGTGTGGGGGCTTGTATGAATTAAACCCTTATATCTTAGAATGTAATCTCCATATTTACCAATTCCTCTAATGTTACAGTTTTAAAGATGGTCGTTTTGTGAGAACTCATAATTTAGATCACATTTTCCTTTTCTCTGTTTTGCAGTTTGAAATCTAGTAATGAAATCAGTGAATAAATAAGTGAAAAGATGTGTAATATATATTGCCAAAATCGATTTAAATCTCAAAGTATTAATTTTCGATTCCTTCTTTTACTAGAAGCACTGTGATTCTATTTTTCATTTGTTGTTCTTACAAAATGGCCTTCCAGGCTTTCGGAGCGATTACGTGCGCCGGCTGGGTGGGGGTGGGAGATTCATTGTCACATCCTTGTAGTAAAAGAAATTTTTTCTAACTGAGTTTCCCAGAAACTAAAATTATTTAGTTGTCATGTTTGGTCACTTATCACCCAAACTGCAGGTCTGATGAAAGTCTCATAGATTTTCATATCCATGAAAAGTTAGCCATGAAATGAGACGTCTGAACTGCATTCTCTGTGTGCATTGGCAGTCTTTGACGCCTAAGATAAGATGCTTTCTACGGACATTAAATTCTATGATCTATTTCGGGAAAGGTAATTCTTTGATTCCCAAAGAGCCATCATCTTTTCTTCTTCCATCTGTCAGGCTAGGACATGAACTTGATCAGAATTATTTTCTGAAGTGATGAGTATTTTACTGCATCTTCATGAAATTAGTTCTCTGAAATATGTTTCTCAAAGTATTGGGATTGGCTTAAATAATTGTAAATAGGAATTCAAATGTTCATTTCATGAAGAAACTTTAAAAGTTTATACTGTTTCAAAATTTAAAAAAATAGCAAAGGGCAGTTTTAGACCACAATCACAAAATTTTGCATCTGGAAATGTATGCTCTTTTTTGAAATGCATATAATTATGCAAATATAAACCCTTTTTAAAATCCATTTTTTAACAAATCAATTTTATTGATACATATTAATAAAGCATAAATCCATCCAAAGTGTACAGTCAATGGTATTCAGTATAACAAGATAGTTGTACATTTATCACTTCAATCATTTTTAGAACATTTTCATTATTCCAATAATAATAATAATGAAAAAACAAAAAAACCCTCATCACCTCTTAATCTCTCTTTTCTTCCCCTACTATACATATCTGCTATTTTGTTTCTCTCTCTCTATTATATTTATATTTATATTTATATTTTTAAAAGCAGTCATATATGCAATATCACCAATATTTGTATTTTACATGATGTTTCACTATGTTATACAGTCTCATGTTACATTTTTTAGCTTTCTTCTAGTAATATGCATGACCTTAGACTTTCCTTTTCCACCACTGTCATACCCATAAAATAACTCTGCTAGCTACAAACACAGAACCTTTTTATGACTTAAAATGGATCCATCAGGGCTAAATAGAAGAATGATGATTCATAAGTATTTATACCTACATAATATACACACATGTGCATGCAAACCATACAATGGAAGTAAAATTAAACATACTATACTATCTTTAAAATTCCTTGAAAATGACCTGAAGCCCCTTCAGTTTCACTACAAGTCTTTGTCTACATACTTTCCTTCCCTAATCTTTTTAATCTCCTAGATCCAGAAAATTTTCTCTTCAATATTTAATTGTACTTTCCCTCCACATTATTTAAGGAAACATGTTTAAACAATAGTTGACTATAATAATTTCAATGTGAAGATATGGCAAGCTAGCAATGTGGCCATCATTTTTAGCACTATGTACATAGGAAAATATATTTTTGGCTTTCAAGACACTAAATACAAACTTTAGGAAATTTAATGTATTTTTTTCATTGCAGGCTTCCTTTTGTTCTTAAAATATAATACATAGGTCAAATTGTATCACAAAGTAAGTTACCTCTTGGTGTGCAAAGTTTTGTAAATGTTTTGTTCTGAAACTATCCTTCACTCCCTGCCCTGTACATAAATCAGAATGCATATATGCAAAACGCCTTGTATCTTAGAGCCATGTAGTCTTACTAGTATTTTTCTTTTTATCCTCAAAAATTATATTTTGGATTTTCATCCCGTGGATTCCTGTGTCCACATTTGAAGTATAATATTTGAGAGCGTTAAACTTTTTCAAAGTGACTAAGTTTTTCTGAGTACAACTCATTTTATAGATGCTACCTAGATATACAGAAAGTTAGGTACCTTTATTTCTTGACATATGTTTGAATTTTATATTTGTATTCAGAGAAAAGAAATTGGCCCAGTGCACAAAGAACTGAGATTGGTAAATTGGTAATGTTTTCAAAGAAAAGGCTAAGAGCCACAGGGCAGGTAGTGATTATCACTGATACATAGGAGTGATTTTTATTTCAAATATCAGGCTCAGAGTCACAGTGACTGTCTGCAATAATAGGTGGGTTTTGTTGTTGTTGTTGCTGTTTTAAAGACAGTCCAGCCACTTCACTCAGAACAAGCCTGCTCTACCCAAGAGAAAAGAAATTTAATATATTGCTCATGTTTATTCCAACTGGAATTCATTTCTCTGTTTTCTTAAGATCTTTATAAGGTCTCTGATTCTAGCAAAGTAAGATTGGTAGTTATGTAGTACAGTTTTCAATGAAAGAGAGGCTTAAAATATTTCCCTCTAGCTTGTCAAGACATCAGTGCTTCAAACTCTACTGATTAATGATCATGCATTCTTTCAAAAGTATTTTGATATTCTTTCTATATCTCAATTTTACCTATGTAACATTTTGTTATATTTTCTGCAATATATATGTAGCAAAGTTTTTTCATAAGGTTTTCCATGGAATTCTGTAATTCAAAACCCCATAGTGAAGTCTATCACCATTCATTTCATTCTCCCATACCATACTGCCTTCAGTATTTTTTCTAAAATTTTTAGCCATAAAGAAAAGTATTGCATATAAGCTGAGAAGAAACTTGAAACTGATCTTTATTTTAAAAAGACAAAGTATGCACTTAGATGAGTGCTGTCCTTCAAATTTGCTTTTTTTTGTGGCTCCCCTTAATATTGTCGTTACTCAAAATATTTTGGAACTCCTCTTCTGTAATGATCTTCAAAGAGAATTTTTAAGCCACTGAGGAAAATATGCCTTATTACTTTATACTCCTTCTTATAAAAATGTTCTTGTTCACCACTACAAATGTCTTTTAGCAACTTCAAAATATAAAATCAGGTCTTTAAAGGCAAACAGTTGGCACCTTGAGACTTTGCAAAATAATGTCATGCAAGGTCTCCAAACAATTCAAAACCAAAAATCGCAAAATCATTCCTAATACAGTGGTATCACTACCATTGTTTAGATGTTTAGTATATTCTGCTTTAAAGAATAAATTACATGTTTGATTCAATTTCTGTGTATTTTTAAAAAATTTTTCTTGTCTCATTATTACAAATTTTATAAGATGAATTCCACACCCAATGAAATATCATTCATTCCTAAACAAGTATGTTTTAGTCACCTAGTAAGAAAGTAAATGACATGGCATTATATATAACCATGACATGACTGGGGAATGAAACTTGTATCTGATTTGTTAAATTAATTCAGGATTTCCCAGATTCAATTAATAAAGTTTTTATTTAAATTTCAGCGTTAATAAATAAAGCAATGATTTTGGATATAGTTTGACAATTTCAGTCTAACAACAGGACAATTTATTGTTCCAAGACCTGTGCACTGTGTCTGCATTGGTGTTTGTGTATCAGTTTCATTTCATATACATGCAGGAAGACACATACATATGCAGAATATATGTATATGCTATTCTGAACAATATATATATTTTGTTAACATTCCTTGAGAAAAAAGAATGTGACTTGGATATCATGCATTCCTAATAAATTTTTTTCTCTGCAATCACTATTTTCATAGAAGGCTTTAAGAGAATTTTGGAAGGGAATGTCAGAAAATGCTTACCTTTTTAATACTATTTTCTTTGCCAATACAATTAAAAAGAACAGATAAATTAATTTCTTGTAAATGTTTTTATTTGGTAATTAATACAGACACAGCCTTTAAGTGGATAATCATTATCTATTTCTATGTCTATCCAATCTTTCTATCATCTATTAATCTAACAGTTTACAGCTTGTCAGATCATTTACTAATGAGATCAAGAATACAGATGAAATCCAAAGGAAGCCAGTTTCCTTTACCTATGCTCAATATGGCCAGCAAAAACCCTCCCACTTTCTGGACAAACATTTCTCAAGTATATGTCATGTTTATAGGACAGTCTAGCAGAGAGAATGATATGTTTGACCAATAGTGTCATTGGCATCATTGGTGCCTGTGTGCACTCATTTCTACATCCTCTAAGTGTAACTGGGGTCCTTAGTTTTGTTTTGTAGACTATGCCCAACCATATCTTCTCCATGTAAATTAGTCCTCCTATTTGCCAGCTGATGAGCACTGAGTTCTTTAATATGACTGGCTGTTTTGGTGACTCCTGAGCTAATTAAGAGTCATTTGGCCATCTCCTTGAATCATAGACTAAAAAGAGGCTCCTCATCTAGAAACACCACTCCTGTTGTTCATTTTCCTTTTTTGCTGACAAAGACATGTCTGAAGTCTCAGAATTAATTGTTACCCCTGAGCTGTCAGGGATAGCTATCTGTTACATGTGCCAGGACTGGTTCAAAGAGCTTCTCATTGCTGCACAGCTTCTAAAAAGAGTTTTAAGTTTCTTCTTAAAACTCTATAAAAAAAAGGGCCACAAAGTCAATAAATAAAATCAAATTGCAGTGCGTGACAGAAGAGCATGTGAAACAGATTTTTCCACGTTTTAAGTGCAAATTAGCAATCCTTCATGAGGACTTCTAAACAACATTATTGTACAGCAGTGCTATTTCTTGGAGGCTTTATACAGATTGCTTCTTCTACCCCTCTATTTGTGTTTCATTCTTTAACTCAGAAGAGCATGATCTGTCCTCTAAAGTCTTGAATTACTAGTTTTCATTCTTTCGAGGTAATTATGATGTTGTGCCTGTTCAGCAATATGCTAGGGAAGTGTAAGGTCTGTGTGCATGGGTGTGTGAGAGTGTTTGCGTCTGTTTAGAACCTTTTCTGAGTCAAGTGGCCATGGCCTGAGGTTAATGATAATATACAATTGGGATTATCTTCTACAATACATAACTTTAAAAAAAGGTGGCCTACTTGAGTTTTACGAGTCTAATTTTGTATTGGAAAAAAATAAAAGAAGGGGCTGCTAGGAAGTTTCCCGTGTTACCTCTTTTGCTAATTTTGTTTAATCTAGCTAAGACCAATTCTTAGGCCCCCAAATCAGACTCTTTCTCTCTCTCTCTCTCATTTATTTTTTTGGTATCAATACAGACAGGTCTGTCCCACACTTTTTAGTGATTTACATTACCCAAAGTATGTCCCACTTTTGGCAAAAGCCCTCATTCTGGATCAGTGAGGTCTATATACTCAATTAATAGCAATGATAATTAAGTGTAATTTCTATTTTAATAGCTACATATAGCATGTATACTGATTTTGTAAATATGGTAAGTAACTTATTTTGTTACATGAACTTGTTTGTAGTGGAAAACGAAATTGAAAAGGACACTTTGGGAGTTGTTTCTCCCCTTTTTCTGTACATATAATTTATATATTTAAAAATTTTGCTTGCAGATTAACAAGCAGCTGCTCTTGCTTAAGTAGTCATTTTGCATTTTGTATGTTCAGAAAAAGTGCTATCTTCCTACTGGGCAGCATTTAACTGTGAGAAATCAGTTGAGGGTGTTTCTGACAGCAGAGATTAAATAGGAATATAATAAGGAAAATAACCAGTGATACTGACAATTCTTAATCCTCACTGCTTGTCTTGGACCCCAGAGGAAGCTGAAGGGTGGAGCAGTGTCCCCAAACCAAACAGAACATTTGATTTAAAAATTATTCCCTTTCTCTACTGTCCCACAGGGGAAAGGATATAGGGAGGAGATATCTGTTTATGATTTTTTCCTAATATTTAAATTCAAGCACCAAGGCTATGTCCAAAAAAGAAAAAAAAAGGGATAAAGAGTGTACTCTTCTCTTAAGTTTCTTAAAACTACCAGTTGTTTTTTTTTAATATGAAAAGAAATGCTACCTAACTTTCCCTCGTATCATACTGGATTCAAAAGGAAATGAAAATAAAATTCTATTAGAAATTTCAACAAATGTCATCAGCATGAGTCTTCCAAATTTAGGCAATCTTACACGGTATTTGATATACTTAAAAAGCACAGAAAAATGACTTTGAGGAAGTCACTTCCCAAAAAAGAAGTTTACAAAACTAAAGACAACAGAGAGAGGTTAAGCCAAAGTGAGTTTCCCACACACATTAAAACTGGGCTCCAAAACGAAGCATGCAATTGAGTAGTGAGGTTGGAACAAAAGCTGACAGCTCTGTCCTGTAAGGAAGCAGTTGCTTAGCAGCAGATAGCAAACTGGTTAAAAAAGCGCAAGCAAAGGGGAAAACAGACCACCACTCCCCATTTCCCCTGAAAAAGCTCCTTAATTTTAAATGGCCAGTAGTCCTCTTTTAAATACTTAATAACACTAAGTACTAAAAAAATTTTTCAAGTTGCGAACACCTTACATTCACCAATTATGATCAGTGAAGTTGTTACACATATTTCCCAAGCACAATCTGAACCTTCCCATTTTTCTCCAAATATTCCAAAATGTAAACATTGAAAGAGGAAAGAGGGAAAGATTAGCAGCTAGTGGAAAGCTGTCATGCTTCATTTTGCTACTTCTAAAACAGGGCAGCTCTCTCTGCAAAGTTCTTACTGGGGAGACAGAACTTTTTCTATACGTAGGGGTTCTTATCCTTTTTTGTTCCACAGACTCCTTTGCCAGTCAGGTGAAATGAATACTGCTGTAATTTATTTATTGCATACATTCATAAGTGAAGGAAATGCTAGATTTCTTTTAGAGGTCAGAGAAAATAAAGATAATAAGTTGAGTTTTTTCAGTTCAAGCTCATGGAGCCCCTGGTCCGTGGACCCCTGGTTAAGAACCCCTGCTATAGGAAAGCATTTTTGGAGGATGGACAGTGATCTTTCATTTCTATTGCATCTCCTTTAGATTTACAAGTTCAACACTGGGTAAATCATCTTTCATTAAATATTTGTTTATAAACTCATGAAATGTTAAATATGTTTTCCTCAGAAAAACTTGCAGCTTTTGATTTCATCAGTCCTTAGTTGAGGTTGTTAACATCTTTCTAAACTACCTAGATGAGAAAATTTCTCAAGAATATGAAAAGTTAACAATGATCCTGTATTTCAAGGATAGCCTACTGTAATACTTTCTTATTCTTATATCCCTTTTCTTTTATATTTTCATGAAATTGGCAATGAATTGCAATCTATGTATGGCAACAAATCAAGGGATTGTTTTTGGCATAAACTCAGAATATACTCGCCCCCTTTTCTTTCCACCTAGCTTATTGCTGATTAATACAATGAAGGCCTTCCATTCAGGGACTGACTTTGCCTAAGTGGGTATAGTTTGTAAGAAGTAGAAGGAAATCACATTATACAAAGTTGGCACCCCAGCTGGCCAGAAATATCCTCGGAAGTGATGGCGAGTAACTGAATGAAATGCTATATTGGATAAAATGAACTTATTTGGAAAGTTCACCGTTGTATTCTTAGCAGCTAGAATGGTAAAGTGTTGTCTAGCATATAGTAGGTGCTCAATAATTACTTGCTGAATGAATGAGTACTGCTATTACAGCTTTATATCACAAATCAGAAAATGTGGGTTTTGGTTCCAGCACTGCAATCTATAGAGACAAGTCACTTTACCTTTTTTCCTCATCTGAAAAATAGTATATATTAGAAAAGAGTATCCCTTAAAAGAATAATTTCCAGCTCAAAAAAAAATCACAAATTCTACATTAGCAGAAACATTTTAACTTGAGTACTTCTGATAAACAGGATGGGAAATTATCTTAATTTACCAGTTACAAACTATAAAATGACTCCCTATAAAAGAATTCTGGGGAGCAGATGTAGCTCAAGTGGTTGAGTGCCCTTTTCCCATGTATGAGATCCTGGGTTGGATCCCTGGTACCTCCTAAAAGCACAAACAAACAAACAAATAATAATAAAAAGAAAAAAACAACTCTCATTGGGGAATAGATGTAGCTCAGTGGTTGACTGCCTGCTTCCCATGTATGAGGTCCTGGGTTCAATTCCTAGAACCTCCTAAAAAAAAAAAAAAAAAGTATTTTGTGCCCAGAAGACTCATTTCTCACCAGTAGAAAAGTCCCTTATAATTTTTTCCCTTCAAAACAATTTCTTATTCTTAGTAATGGACACCTAAGCTACTAGCAATTTTCCTAAATCACTAATCCATAAATAATTTATTAAGATTTGCTTCTTTGCTTATCTTTCAAACATGGATGAAGAACATGTTTGCATTAATATCAGTTGCCCTTAGATTGAGCCTATACCTGTTATCAAGTTAAATATCAAATTAAACTACAACCAGAGATTGCTTTCTAGGTCAAATTTACTTTTCTTTCTAAGCCACGCTGAGTTTCACTTGATTCTGGATTTTATTAAGAAGTATGTGTGCAATGATTTTAGAAGGCAAGAAGCTATCTAAGAATTTACTATTGAGTGGCATTAGCTATTTTAGCTGAAAATGTGTTCTTTTGTCTTTTAAACATTTCCCTTTTGAATATTCATGACTGGTATTTTAAAATATTTCAATTAAAATGGGTTTTCTTAATAAAAGAGCAACATGAAAATGTAAAACGTTTTGTTACTATTACAAGGAAAAATTTGTATTAAAATGCAGTTTCCAGAATCTCAATTATTTCCCCCTCTTTGGGATGATTTCCTTTGCTACTTTGAGAAGAGATTATATGAAAATATTGTTTCCAATAAAAGAAAAGCATATCTTCACTGGGTTGAATACTGAAATAAAGCAAAATCAAGTTCACATATAGAATGTTAACATTCTTTTGTCTTGGAATTCATCATAAGTAATTTCTGGTGTATATGTGTGTGTATGTATTGTTTAGAAATGGATAAATAGATAGAGGATAAACTATAGATACAGAAATACATATAAACACAGATGATATTTTATTTCTAAATTCGATTAAAGGAACTAAATCAGAATTAAGAATCTTTCTTTGAAAACATATTGAAAGAAACATCTTCAAATAAAATCTAGTTTAAACAAGTATAAAACACTATTTTTTTCTATTTCTACACTATTAATTAATTTTTTACAGGGTAATATAAATTTCAGTCATTACTGGCAAATTTGTTTATTTGACTTTTAATAATTGGCTTATTGCTAGATTCATGTTGTTATTTTGTTATTTGAGGAAAATGCAAGGATTAAAAATGTAGGCAAAGAAAGTAAAGAATGGAAGTGAGAATAGCAGAAATGGGAAAGGAAGAATGCTTGGCATTCCTTAGCTCAAGGGAAGGCCTGTCTACTGGAAATTTCTGTTCTCTTACTATGTTCTCATTTCTATATATAATGAGGGGAATACCTAACATTTAGAATACGTTTTATTATTACAAAGGTAAAGCATATAAAGTTCAGAGTAGCCAAAATAACAAAATTTTCAAATACCATAATTCTACCACCAAATACCACCACATTCATCACTTGGTATATATACATTTAGATCTCAGCCTATGAATATTCACAGGCAGACACTTTAACGAAAATGCAATTCTTCCTAGCAAAATTTTTAGTAACCTGATTTTACACTTACCAAAAGTTTATAAACATTTACCATATTGAAAAATATTCATTAATGTAATTTTAAGTGCTGTGTCATATGCAATTGTATGATAGTACACAATTAATCACCTTTTAGACATTTCACTTTTTTCTGCCTTTTTGTCATTTTATGCAAAGACACAATGACCCTTATTACCAAATCAGAGAAATGGCAAATCCTATTAATGAATGGGACTGGAATTGCAGGCTTAGAAGTGAGTCATTTATTTTGTGAATAATATACCATACTAGTAAAAAACACAGGAGAAAAATGCAAGCAATGACTGGTATTTCTTAGGAGATTCAATCTTTTCCCCCTTTTTCAAAAATTTATTTATAAAGAAGTTTTAGGTTACTGAAAAGTTACATAAAAAATATAGGGGATTCCCATATACCACCCCCCTGCCCCTTCTCACATTTTCCTTTATTAATAACATCCCACATTAGTGTGGCACATCAATTTGTTAGAATTGATGAACAAATATTGAAGTATTACTACTAACCAAGGTCTACAGTTTACATTGTGGTTTACACTTTGTACCATACAATTTTATAGGTTTTAACAAAATATATAATGACCTGGATCTGTCATTGCAATATCATGCAGAGCAAGCCAAGTGTCCTAAAAATGCCCTATATTCCACCTATTTTTCCCTCTCCCTCCCCTCAGAACCTCTGGTAGCCATTATCTTTATATCACCATTAACAAGTTCTTCCATTACTATGATAATAATAAGTCTATTATGGTCCACGGTGGCATTTCCCCCCTTATGTTTGTTCATTCCTTCAATCTTGAGGTTTGGGGACTAGTGATGCCCATTCTGCTTAAGATCAAGAGGGGATTTAGATTTTATAGGGCAGATGGGAGGAATTATTTTGCTTGACATTGTAGCCATGTGGAGAAAAATTATAAATGAGTCTAACTCCGTTACTTTGGGGAAATAGTTTATTATATATTCCAAGGTAAGGCTCACTGATGGGGTGCCAATTTCCTGGGATTGTTTATAGTGTCCAGATGTCTCTGAAGGCCTTTGGAGCACTACTGTTTGAGGCTTTGTTTACTGTGGCAGTTACTGTGATCCTCTTGAGATATGCATAAGTGTAACCTCTGGAATAACCTCCTGACTCACTTTGAAATCTTAGCCATAGAAATTCTTTCATATTTAATATTTCACCCTTTGGTCAGTCTTTTTCCAAATGCAGCACTGGGTGGCACTTGGTAATTATCCATTGGTGCCAGGGAAGCTCATCTCTAGGAATCATGTCCCACACTGGGGGGAAGGTAGTGAGTTTATTTGCTGAGTTTAACTTAGAGAGAGGCTACGTTTGAGTAACAAGGTGGTTTTCAGGCGGTAACTCTTAGGCAATAGATATTATTAGGCTGCGTTACAATTTTACAAGAATAAGGTTCATAAGTATAAGCATTAATATCAAGAGCTTGACATATTGGTCTGTTTTCTATTATTAGGCACTGCCTATGTACTTTAGAGATTCTTGCCACTCTATTAGAGAACATAGCAGGACTAGTGCCCATTGTGGAAGCATATATATCTTCCTTGGGCACCTTTGAATTTTCCTGTTTTTCCTTTCAACTAACATATAAGAAAAAATTTTGGAAAAGTACTTGATTCTCAAATCAAACCACTGTGACACTTTCAAACTTGCAGGATACCGGACATACCCATATTTGTATGCATGGCTTTTTATGCTTGTATAGAGAGTCTCAGATAAAAACTTTGTCTCATCAGTATTCATATCAGTAACCACCACAGAAAATAACATGAAGCACCCCTAGTACTTATTTCTTTCCATCTTATTGTTTCTCAAGGTAGCCTGGGACATGGAACTAACCTGTTAGTGATAAATCAGATAAACAAACGTGACTTTCAAACCAATAACCAGACAGAGCCAAAAATAATAATGTTTCACATGGAAGAAAATGGAATGGGTAAGAAATAGTTTTACTGGAGGCAGATGTAGCTTATGTGGTTAAGTGCCTGCTTCCCATATACAAAGTCCTGTGTTCTATCCCTGGTACCTCCTAAAATAATCAACGAAATAAATGAAAAGACCAACTCGGGGGAGCCAGTGTAGCTCAGTGGTTGAGCGTCGGCTTCCCACATATGAGATCCTGGGTTCAATCCCTGGCCCAAGTACCTTAAAAAAATAAAATAAAATAAAAAGATTTAGGATACAAAATGTAAATACTCAGGCTCTGGAAAGTCTAAAGTAGTCTTATGCTAACATGTGCTGTCCCAGTTCAGTCAGGCAGAATTTGACAACATTCTTAACCTAGATTGGGCATTTTTCCATAGTGATAAGTAAGCCAAGAAGCAAAGTTCCCTAGAGGTAGTAAGTAAAAACTTCTCCCTCCTGTCTCTCTTCCAAATATACAAAATTTTATAGGTTTCTTGAAAGGATAGTGGGAAAACCTTCTGAGGAGAAACCATATACTGTAGACTGTTAATCTCACCCCCCACACCCCATACTCCCACCTAAGAACAGCTTCACCTCAGAGGAGGCTCTGAACTGACATGACCTGCTGTCATTTTGTGGAATGCTTCAAGATTCTGTGCTTCAGGCATTTTTCTTCTGAAAGAACAGTACTTTTTTTTCTGTATTGAAGGAATCACATCTTTAAAGCTAATCAAGCATTGATAGACCCAGAGGTTAAAAAGAAAATATGTAGCTATAAATTTCAAGAATTATAGTTATCTTTTATTATGTACCTACTATGTTTCAAATATTATATACTAGGAACACTTATTGATTTATCTATTTTAAGCCTTAAAATAGTCTTCTGGGAAAGACACTATTTTTTCCATTTTAGAAAGTCAGATACTTGTTCAAAAAGATTAAGTGCCTTGCCTTGAGCCAGTCTCTGAAGAGCAAAGCTGAAAACCAGGAGGTGTGGTGCTAGCTTTACTTAGACAATTACTGTTGAATCCTTGATGATATCCGCAACTTCTTTCTTAACACTTCATTGTTCCTCCTTCTCCTGCATTTTAATTTATTCAAATCCACTTCTTACATCTACCTTGATATTTCAGACATTCTTCTACTTGGGTCAATCATTATGATGATAAAGATTTATTTGCTTGATCAATTTGCTTTATACTACAATATCTGAGTTTCATTTCTATATTCATAACTACCTCCCACCCCCTACCAGACTGAAAAACTGTGTAAAATTCTTACAATGACAACTTAAACATCTTTGAGTCAAATTAATTTGGAACTATCTCCATAAGCCATAACTAGTTCCCACAAGTATTTTAAACTCTAATTTAGTGTCTAGTTGCAAATAACACTAAATATACATCTTTTCTTACTCTCACTTATAAAGTTTTAAAGAAATATTGTAGTATTATATATGTGAGATGGAGTTAACAGCTGTCTTTGAAACGATTTTGAGAAAAATGTTTTAATTACATTCCCTCTGTAATCATAGTACCAAGTATCTAGTAGATGCTCAATAAATATTTGTTCTAAATGTCTATACTGTGAGAATTGCTGGATTTAGGCATAATTTCTATTGCATGTTGGACATTTCTGAGAAGAAATAAGGTTTATTGTAATTCATCAACATTATGTTTAGAAGATACCACAGTACAAATAACTTTCCTTTTTTACTTCTGTCTATGAAACATAGTCTTTGTACTGGCTTACGAGGCTTCTGAAAATGTTTTCATACAGGCCCCTGTATCTTCTGTTCCATTGTGTTTCTTTTGGTCTGGACTTCTTTTTATTCTCTTGGAGCTATGAATAAGAGATTCCTACAGAGATAACACAAAAGATGCTTTAATTATTAAAACTAAGGACATTTTTAGTAAGCCAATCCATTTAAAAGCCATATTTATGCATGCGTTTTTGTTTGACCATCATTTGCAATGGGCAACCGTGGTCTTTGGTCTTAATACTGTCTTCATCAGAGAAGCATACTGATGAATCAAGGGCAGACTGAAACAGAAAGTGAAAATATATGTTGTTAGTTTCCCACAGAGTTAAATCACTATAACAAATAAAAATGGTTGGATAACCTTCCTTAAACAATGAGGGATACTTTTCAAATGTTAATATGCAAGTTTGGATTGCAGATTGTATAGCACTCACCTAGGCACGTTTCAAAACATTTTGAGAGGAAAATGATCCCACTCTGATAGTTGTGCATGAAGGTGAAATGTGCTGCAATAGACTCAATTAGTGCCATTTATGATTATATCTATGTGATGTCAGCATCAGTTCATTAAAAACGTACTGAACTAGCTACAGATTTTGCACAGGTCATTGAACAGCAATAAAGTGGTATCACCTCTTCTCCATTATAACTCTGAGCTGGATTTGAACCAGTGACTGACAGGAAATAGTCTGTGTTGTATTCTGAGTCTATAAAAAGGAATTTATAGAGCAGTATACCCATCTATAGCATTTTGTCCCTAACTGTATTCCTTTTCGTTTGAAATGGATACAATCCATCAATCATCTCTTGAAAAACATTAATAGTAGTTCCTATAAACAATTACATTTTATATTATATATTTATATATTGTATATTTTATTTAATTATATATTTATAATTTCCTTAAATCTGAATAAAACTGGTCATATGTGGCATGATATTGAAAGGTCTTTGACTGTTAAACCAGAATGAAAACTTGGTAGCCAGACAGCACAAATTTACTGCTCGCAAACAATCCACTAAGGCATAAAACTCCCCACTACATAGTTGTTAATATTCCCATATTTCATGGATTGCATCAGCTAAAGGAACATTAGGCAAGAGTAATAAACAGCAATCTGTGCTAAAATGCACAATTTTATTTTGTTAAAACACTGAAATTTATTCAAGTACCCATATACACATTTTACATCACTTTTGATAGTGACATTGTGCAACTAGTGCCAAAATAATATTCCAAATATCTTTCAACTGGGACTTACTATAACCAATGACTGGTAGGCCAGTGAGCAATACTTTATAATGATTTACTAAATTGATTTATCTTATAAAAAATAGCTGTTACTCACAAATATCAATAGTAATTGCCTAGAACATTATTCCTTAAAATAACCTTAATTCACTGCTCCAGTGTTGGTATAAAGACATCCAAATATGTAAGTTGCTCTTTAAATATAAGAGGCATTACTGTAAGAAATTTATGTACTTGCAAAAATTATCTTAAAACCATCAAGTAAGCAGTGACTTGCTCATTCCAAAGATAAGGAATGTCTCATTAAATGTGTATTTATTTAGCTCTATGGGCGAAACATGCTTGCACATGTCTGCTTTTTAAATTTTTTCTGTAATTTTTATGACTAATATAGGTCTTCTTTTTTGCTATTCTTTTTTTTTTTTTTT